>JACEVL010000387.1:295350-482850 GCA_020284085.1 Aporrectodea caliginosa | reverse complement strand
TGCCGAGCTACAATCCGGATTCAGGAAAGGCCATTTGACAGAGACCGTTCTTTTGAGGCTCATCTCTAACGTCTGCTATGCCAGCGACGCTGGACACGTCACGCTGCTCGCACTCCTGGATGTGAGCGCGGCGTTTGACACAGTAGATCACAGCATACTGCTGACCAGACTACGCGCCTCGTTTGAAGTTGTAGGACAGGCGTTTGAGTGGATCAGTTCTGTCCTCAGTTGACGTGAAATGAT
This sequence comes from Aporrectodea caliginosa, assembly GCA_020284085.1. Classification (NCBI taxonomy): domain Eukaryota; kingdom Metazoa; phylum Annelida; class Clitellata; order Crassiclitellata; family Lumbricidae; genus Aporrectodea; species Aporrectodea caliginosa. Next base: position 482,607 of record JACEVL010000387.1, on the reverse strand, counting down.
GGTCGCCATTGGCTCGGGAAATTAGGCATGGTCATCTGTAACATTTTCGTCCCGCAGGGTTCAGATTTTGGGCCACTGCTGTGTATTATACAACTTATTTGACAAAATAATATCGTCTGTGCTTTTGGAGGCCGAGTTCATCAATGTACCGATGACGCCCAACGGTTCTCGACAAGCCACCCAATCTGACGCACCAAAAATCCAGGCAATCGTCGAGGAAGTGCAGACCTGGACGTCTTCCAAGCGGTTGAGGCTGAACCCGAACAAAACTGAATTCATATGGCTGGGAACGGAACAGGCACGTTCAAGGATTGACACTGAGGCGATTCAAGTGGCATTTCCTAACTGGAAAGTGTAACGCGTTGTGCTTCTCGATGAAGACTTGTCTATGGAGGAACATGACATTGTCAACTCCCTCTGCAGGTCTTGCTTTTATCAACTACGCCAGATTAGAGTCATACGGCGAAATTTATCATTTAACGCCGCTATTACTCTTGTCCATTCTTTTGTGCTGACGCGCCTGGACTTCTGCAACGGTGTCCTTGCGGGTTTGCCAAGGTTCCGGATACGACAGCTTCAATCCGTCCTCAACTGCGCCGTCCGATTTGTAGCCAAGCTGCCGAAATTCTCGTATATTTCGATCAATATGCGAGACACGTTGCACTGGCTCCCGGTTGAGGACAGGATAACATTCAAGATCATCCTCATGGGACGAACATCGATGATCGGTGCCGCAACAAAGTAGTACATCAGGGCGCTCTATGTTCCCGTTTCCAGCCAGCCAGGTCGTCGATCCTTACGCTCTGCAGCTCGTGGTGGCTTGATGATCCCTTGCTCCCGTACATCGTGCGGGCGCACCATGTCTTCTCATGCATTGGACCATCATACTGGAACAGTCTTCCATTAACAACTCAGAACATTACACCGCATGCAGCTCAAGAAACATTATGGACATTTCTTAAGTCGCATATCTTTAGATCTGTTTGGTAGCTACGTTTGTACCTTCGTGAGGTTCTTGTAAAGAGCTATGTAACTGGCCATATACATGCAAACATGCATACATACCTGTTTTCCTTTACGTTATGCCAGTTTTCTATGCGATACTGTCACTATTTCTAACTTTCAAACCGGCTGGTGAAAGATCTTACACCGAGGTTTATACACAAGTTCACAGGAAACAGGTTTTTACGGAAAAGGATGGATTAATTGCTTTTTAAGAAGAAACTTTCGCAACAGTATGACGCCTTTGGTGTTGTGCCAGTATGAGTTTTATCGTTTATATTAGACCAGTTTTCAATGCAACACTGTCATTGTTCTAACTCTCAAACCGGCTAAATGAAGGTCTTAATATTGGGGAACATATACAAGTTCATTGGAAGAGGTTTTATTCGGTAACGGATAGATTAATTGCGTTTTAAGAAGAATAGGATCTATTTTCACACCCTGCAAAGAGGCGGGTGACGTCACCGAGGCAGCCATTTTTAACACAGCAAAGTCACATGACATCAGCTGGAACCCCAGACCCTAACGTAGCGGATACACACGCAAAGACCTTTATGCACTGAGGAGATCCCCGGATGTTCGGCGTGTCACTGGTCCCGAACAGATGGACAGTATTGCGATATTTAATCTATTGCTATAATGTGCAGATGAGTAGCGAGGCGACATCATTATGCGGGACCCCGCTCAAACTGATGTATACGCCTGAACAGCTGTTCACTCTGCGAGGGCTGCTCTGCAGCCGTGGTTCTGCAGCCTGTGATTATAATACAGAAGATTGCCGAATGTGCCTTGCTGCATTATCGCCGTTATAGGGAAGGCCGGCGCCGCTGTGGCAATAGAAGGGGGCCGTACGACAGACATGTTCTTGAAGGAGCTGAAGAGCGTCGAACGCTGAACCTCCAGCAAGCTGAACGAAGAAGAAGAAGTGTGTACAACGTGATGACGTGTGACCAGTGGATACCTGTCCATATCCGCCGACCGCGCTTGATGTGATCTCGGAGGACATGGGATGAGCGATAACGACAGCTTGTTTGCCCAATCACCAATTCCCCTGGGTAAAAGAGAGAAATCTCGAGGATCAACCCAGACGCCACGCATACCTCCATTTACTTGGTGAATCCCACTAGTTTGGCGAAACCTTATGCAATCGAACATTTAACCGCAGATCTACAAACGAATCAGATATAGCTACATGTATTTTCGCTGAAAGCTGGCTCAAAACCAAAACACAGACGCAGCGACGAGCATATTGGGATACGACCTATTCCGCCGGGACAGAGAACATCGAAGGGGAGGATGGGTGGCTATATACTTCAAAAGCTACATCGATCCAAAGCTATTCCAATCATCCAGAGAATATCCACCTGATATTGAGCTAACGTGAATAGCTGTCAACATCGGCAGTAGAAACTACTATTATAGAAGCACAATATAACCCGCCCAAACCGAGATACAAAACGGACCGACTCATCTCATTAATCGATGAGACCCTGAAAGAAACAAATTTAATACCGCAAGACTCCATAATCATACTCGCAGGTAACTTCAGTCAACTCCTCCCAACCGAAATAAGCTTACAGGCAATGGGACTGAGAGCAGAATTTGAGGGTCTCTCTTCCGGCCACGCATTTAAGAAAGACAGCCGGTACAACCAGCAGTTGGAATGGGTAGGACAGTTTCATATTTTCGCCTGCGCACACCCCATCAGATCGCCTTATTTCAGAACTGCATGGCCGATCAAACATGGGGGATTCATATAAGAAAAATGTCACCGCTCAAAAGGCCTTTGAAGAATTTATTCAATTCTATCTTTATGTCCTTCTGTTAAATCTACTTCCCTTTAAAAACAATCACAAGGAAAAAGAAAGATCCTCTCTATATGACGCCGGTCGTAAAACTTCTGCTGTGCAAAAGGAATAAACTGGTCAAACAAAATCGAGTTGAGAAGCTACTGCACTGTCTAGTAGAATAAACTCAATGATTAGGTCTACTCGTTTCAATAAATCGGCTGTTCAAAGCGCTAAGCGAGGCTCAAGACAGATGTGGGCGGAGGTCAACCGCATACGCGGGACTGATAGACAGTCGGCCACTGCACCCGAAGGAGTAACTGCGGCTACTCTCAATCAGCATTATGGAAATATCTTGGCAGATCAGCAATATGTGCAACCCAGGCTGGCTTAGATAAACAGCAACCAATGAGATGCTTGAGATCTTCGACGAGTACAACATCTTAGTGATGCTGAAGGCTGTTGGGCGGACAGCCATTGGCCCCCCCCCCCGGAAGAGATGCCACCTTGGATCTTGGGTAGGACAGCATCTGTATTGGCAGAACCAATCACATGCCTCTTCAACCTTTCAATAAGAAACTCATTTGTTCCTCCTCAATGGAAAATGAGTAACATAACTCCAGTTCCAAAAGTACGCCGACCGGCAACAGAAGCAGACTACCGACCCATCTCGATCACACCGATCCTGCAGCAGCCCTCATCTCCATAACACACCATCTCGCGGAAATTCTCACCACCACTCATATGTACATGTGGTAGCTGTCGACTTTTCAAATGCATGTGATACGGTTCAACATCCTTAATTGGGTGAGCAGCTAGCTGAGCTGCAAATTACGGATAACACAATTATGTAACTGGGTCATCGCCTTTTTCAACAAGCGACGGCACAAATTTATGGGCGCCACCTATAGCGCTATCGAAATCAGTGCTATTATTTTTACAAGGATCTAGGCTGGGACCTATACACTCTATTATGGCAATATCAAAACTAAAACCACGGCATTCTACAAACAAATGATAAAGTACGCGGATGATAGCTATATTCTTATTCCATCCCCAAATAACGAATTGTTAATGCCCCAAATCGAAAATGTCACTGCATAAACCGGGCCTCACCAGGATAAGACACATGGAGATCCTAGGTGTCACGATGACAGAACAATTCAACCTGCATGTTAACAACATCATCATTAAGGCTAGGCAGTCGATGTATTCCCTCTGCGTTCTAACGGCACATGGGTGAATTGGCCAATCTCTGAGTGATGTAACCGCAGTGTCGCGGATGCTCTATACGGCCAGGTGGGGCTTCGTGGGGGAAAGGGATGCACGCATCTTCAGGCTACTATACGGCGACTGGTGCGGTCTAGATACCCACCGGAATCCTAACAAAATTACGAGCAACTTTGCCAGAAAGCAGACTCCAATCTCTTATCAGCCATCATCAGCAACCCTGCGCATGTATTACATCAGCTACTGCCTCCCGTGGAAACATTTTCATATTCGCTACACCCCAGAACCCACAATACCCGCTCACCCGCTCTTCTATCCAAGCTTACCCGCTCTTCTTACTTCCAACTTAGGCGTCTCAGGGCTATTCGCATATCTGTTTCACCCTGTATACCTTCGCCTCAATTGTCCATGCTTTTGTCTCTTCTCGAATTGACTATTGCAATTGTCTCCTGGTTGGTTTACTTAAGGTTCGTCTATCTCCTCTTCAGTGAGTACTGAATGCTTCTGCCCGACTTATAGTTCGCCTTCCTCGATTCTCTCACATCTCTGCATTTATGATTGAACAAGTTTATTGGCTACCTCTCTCTGATCGCATCCAATTTAAAGTTCTCATTCTCGTACTCAAATTTCAACTGGGTCTTGCTCCAAAATATCTTTGTCATAAAATTTTCCGTCCCCTCTCTGCCACGTCATTGCCTCCTCTCAGATCCTCTGACCGGCTTGACCTTTTCGTTCCCCGTGTTAGGACCACAATGGCTCAATCCAGATCCTTTGCCTGCATAGGTCCCTCCCTACAATCCTCTCTGGTAGTACCTGTACCTCTTTCTCTCACCTTAAAACCTTCATTTTCTCTCGGAGCACCTCGCACTGGGAACGCTTCTGAAAGGAGAAGCGCTTTGCTAATGATCAAATACAATACAATACAATACAATACAATAATAATAATAATAATAATAATAATAATAATAATAATAATAATAATAATAATAATAATAATAATAATAATAATAATAATAATAATAATAATAATCTTTTCTTTATTGAAGCGCCTGACAAACGCACTGCGCTGTACATTTACAAGTTATGGAATTGAAACAACAAATCTTAACTACTAACAGAACAGAAATAAAGCCTATGGCAAACTCTCTATCTCGTAAAACATTTGTGACACGGATGCTTTATACTTATTTTTTTTTTATCTATTTGATGAACTAGGCCTATGTACACCAGTTATCGGTTAGCAGTTGGTTTTTTCAATTAAGGATATACTTCAATGCAACAGTAGCAATTTAAAGATTGGAGGGAGCTTTCCAGCATAGAAAAACACACCAGCTTACATGGACGCCCCCTGATGGAAATACTCGCAACCAAATAGGTCACATCTATCTATCTGGGAGGTGGATGTCATCACTGAGAGATGTCAGGGTATACAGAGGTGTGGATGTGGCATCGAACCATCATCTCTTGGTAGGAAAAATACATGTAAAGTTAAAGAAACCATCTTGGAAGGAAAAGATAATGATTATAAATACGGATCGTTTGAAAGAAGAAGCAACTGGAGTATGTATGGGTTGGAATTAAAGAATAATTTTGCTGTCCTGAAGAGCTTTGAAGAAGAGGATGAAATGCCAGCCACGAGACACATTTAAAATTGACAGAAATAGAGCAACACAATAATTATTATGAAGGCTGGAGAAAAGACTCAATGAAAGAAGAACGAAGTTTTGATTTCTAAAGAAACATGGAGGGCAACAGATGAAGAGAAACTGCTTGAGCAAAATTAGAGCAAGGGAGGACAAAAGGAAAAAAATTAAAACAGACAGAGAAAGTTCTCTGTGAACACAGGCTTTGGCGTCCGGCTTTGGACCGTCATCAAGAGAGCTATTTTCCGGTTCCTATCCATCCTGACTCTCCTACCTTAGGGAAGTGTCATCTCGCCGCCCCTGCTCGTTATCCATCCTGAACTTGAGCCTCGAGAGGCATGAGGCATCCCTCTGGCCACTTGGAACGTCCGCTTAACCTCATCACCTAACTCAATCGAATCACCTCAATTAGACTACTCTTTACTTGTCAGCAGAAATGCGTCTGTGTCATTCTGTTTTGCAAATAAACGAATATTGATGATTGATTGCTCTCTACGGAACAAGTACGTTGCAGTGGCTGATGCTATACTCGCTAACAACATTGAGTTCCTCGTGGTCCTCGCTGCATCGATCTCGTCTTCTCGTGGTCCCTCGACAATTTAAAGATTACCGTCCGGGTTCGGCTTCGCCAACGCCCGCCTTTTTTGACGAGTACACCACGCAACTTGAACAATTTGCTCTGTACTGTTGGCGACCTTAACCTCCACCTTGAGGACTCCTCTCTGCCTGCGACGTCCGAGTTCCGTACCATCACTGACCAGTTTGGACTTACACAGCACATTGTTGGGCCGAAGCATCAGTGTGGACGCTGTATAGATGTCATTCTCACCCGCTTCTCTGCGCAGGGTGGACTTCTTGTCCCCTGTGCGCGAACTTCTATCATTCAGCGGGCGCTCTCTCTGTTGCTGGTCCTGCGGTCTGGAAAGGGCTCCCTACATACTTGCGCTTTCTGTCAAAGTTTCGTTCGACACGTTCTATTGCAATCTTAAAACTGTACTCTTTAGCCGAGGTTGGGTCGGGAGCGCTCCTGAGTAGTAACCTGAATGGGCGTTATATAAATCCTGCTAATAAAATAATTAATTAATGATTATTGGCTTTCAGTCCTTATTTCAGTTATCGCAGTGGAGCAGTTACTTGTAGTAGCCAAATTGTCTCCAGGAACAGGTGAAGGTGAGGCAGCTGCAGTCATCTGTTGTCTAGAAGAGTGGTGTACAGTAGCTCGTTTAGTGTCTCTCTGCTTTGACTTAACAGCCTGTAAAACCAGTCATCAATCGGGTGCATATTTCCTCATTGGACAACAGTTTGGGAAGAATACCCTCTTCATGAAATACCAGCAAATGTTAATAGGGATTATTGTTATGGTAGCCATCGAGTAAACTATCTGGATGTGTACAGGAATTGAATTTCTCATATTAAAATGAATTCAGAAACTAGTGGCAGTTTAAAAATTATGACAACTTTCAGCCAACATCATCAGACAAAATTTGGCGGAATCGGTTGAAGGCTTGGGTTAGCACAACACTGGCTTTATCAGCACCATTAAATAACCCAACTTTAAGGGACAACTTGGAGATAAGTGAAAGATGCTTTCGCTTGGTTTTCTGTTTTGGTATATATAATATATATGAATATGAATATATGAACAGAGTTCCTACAGAAACGAAGTAGATAATGTTTACTGCCCTATTCCTAGCCTGGGTTCTTCTTAAAAACGCTTTAGATTCGGTTCAGTTGCATTTCTTGGTTACAGGAGCTAGGAGCATTCTGAATTGCCAACTGTAGATGATGTTTGCTCAAATTTTCGAATACTTTCGAGCCCACTTGAGTGAGAAAAAAATCACTTAATCATTTAAAGTCTACATTACAGTTAAACACTAGCAGTTTTTAATGAGCGACGTAGCCCTCAAAGAGATAACCACTTAGTTGTTTTAGGAAAAGAAGCCAACCGAAAGAAAGCAGCAGCTTAACTTTCTTCTGCATTTCGTCAGTGAACATCGGCGGCAGTTCTTCAGCAGTTCTAAAGAGACATTTATAGGCACATTTATGCCACATTAGGTGGCAAAGTAATTGCTATTTGGTTTATTTTGGAATTGTAACAGTTTAGAAAGAGGAAAAGTAATCGTGACACTAGCTGTATTGCGTGATGTATCAAGATCTGTCTACATCGATACGCCTACATCTGCGTATCTAGACATTCAATTGCCTCTATCGTAGGTCACAAAAGCACTGTCATGGAAGATTATGACAGCAACCATTATTGAAACTCGTTACGACACGGAGCGTGAGATTAAAGAGCGAACTCAATTGTGACAAATGGAAACAATTCAGAGCTCGATCAAAACAAGTCATTATCGAAGTTAGCTCATTACGGTACGTATACGCAGGAGAAACGACGTGATTCAGGGTATTTGCGTGAAGAGCGAGTATTCGATGGAGCTTTGATGCCTATCGATATGCATTGTCAAACAGCGCACGTCCCAATGTATGGTGTGCCTAAGGCTCGATATTGATGGTTTCCTTTTTTTTACCAATAAGCCGCTATATAAGTCCTCTGAATGAATGAATGAAATGAATGAATAAATCGAACGATCTACTGCCCTTTAGTACTGACGTTATCCACGTAGATGTTACCCTGGAAAGCATGGTGCGTTTACAAGGCCCTTATACCTCCGTTGGAGTTACTCCTCTTCGTGCAAGAACCTACGCTTAGGAACAGCTTATGAAAGTATCTCTTACGATTGCCTATAATACCGGTACCGAGCAAGATAAGACATAAAATTACGTTAGTACATTGGTGCCATATAGGTGGTACAGGGTTATTACATTATACAAATAAATCTGACTGAATAACCAATATTACGAATACTATAAATTAGTATAAAATAATTCGCGTTATGATTGATGGAATATTTCTTGTTATAATTTCTTTCACTTTCTACTCTGAGGAGGGATATGTTTAGCAACGATACCGTTTCATTCCACATGATGCAATGGTAATAAATAAGAGATGTAGACCTAAGTGTTAGAACACCTTTAAAACAAACCTTGTCTAGGACGGTTTTGCTGCTGAATCACACAATTCCGACTTTCTTGTTTCTGAGTCATCAGCATTTGATGAATGGATTCTATCTCAGACCTTAAATCGTCGCACTGAACAAAATCTTCGGCTGAAATCGTCGACTGAGAATTTACAGCCATTATACAAGTTATCAGAGTTACGAGAAGTTTGTCGTTCATCGTGCTTTGCGATCATTCCAATACTGATGCCCTGACACTGGGAGCCAAATGAATGCCATCCAACTCATCTAACAATCGTAACTATTTACACAGTGTGGAATAAGGGCAGCCTAAAAAAAACTCAAATACTCATGCTCAACAGTCAAAAACCAGGATGAGCGTATTAAATTACATGATGAACATTACCATAGGCCTATCACGCATCCAGCGCATGTGCACAAGAGTCGTGTTGCTTTAACATCCGGCTGAACGTCAACTGATGAGAGAGAGAGAGAGAAGAGAGAGACAGAGAGAGACATAGACAGAGACAGAGAGATACAGAGATAGAGATAGAGACAAAGTGAGAGACATAAACAGAGATATAGAGATACAGAGACAGAGAGAGACAGAGAGTGACAGAGACAGAGAGTGACAGAGACAGAGAGAGACAGCCAGAAGCAGACAGAGAGACAGAGACAGAGAGAAACAGAGAGAGAGACAGAGACAGAGACAGAGACAGAGACAGAGACAGAGAGAGAGAGAGACAGAGAGTCAGAAACAGAGACAGAGTGACAAAGAAAGAGAAAGAGAAACAATGAGAGACAGAGAGACAGAGAAAGAGAGAGACAGAGGCAGGGACAGAGAGAGACAGAGAGACAGAGAGACGGAGAGACAGTGAGACAGAAAGACAGAGCGAGAGAGAAAGACAGAGAAAGAGAAAGAGAGAGACAGAGAGAGAGAGAGAGAGAGAGACAGAGAGAGACAGAGAGACAGAGAGAGACAGAGAGAGACAGAGAGAGAGAGACAGAAAGAGAGAGACAGACAGACAGAGACAGACAGACAGACAGACAGACAGATAGAGAGCACGCGAGACACCGAAGCGAACACAAGACAAACGTTGCTAGAATGAGAATGAGACCATTTATGTTCGAAATGGTCGACTTGCAATTGACAACAATTACACAGTTCATTAAAAGTACGTTTGACGTCCATAATGTTCAGCGATGATTGAAAGCCACAGTTCTGATATCTGTCAGTTTGTCATCTTATAATAGCTGCACGTTATTAAGAACAATCTTGACCTTTCAAATTTAGAAAGACACACGCTCAACGATTTATTACCAATCATGAGCGTATTTGATTGCAGAAAAACGTGAGTTTAGATCAGAGACTTAACTTATTGACATGCACTTGACTCAGTTTGGATCTAGGTGTCGGCTAAACGAGTATTGATACTTCTCCGGGAACATTTTCTGATGTTATGTACTTGTATGCATTTATGTATGCAAGTGCGACGTTGTACGGTTGTAGGCTACATTCCACTTCAAAAACTCATGTCTTTCTGAGGCATAGACATTCACATACGTTGATCTGCCAGTTTAGATCCGTGCTTAATGTCCGATATATGCTGAACTTATAGTTTAGTTAAATAAAGCATAATCTAAATGCTCATTTATAAACTTGACTAACTCATTTGCATTGCTTCCGACGTAGCGAACAAGACCACAATCTTATAGACATTTCCTCCTTTAGTTTTTAGAGGAAAGACAAAGATATACTTATTATGTAATGATATAATTTATATAAACGTTAAACTAAATTTTTAGGAAATTAGTTTGGTTATGAATTGCAGCTGCATGTGACTCCCAGTGGTTAGAACCGTTGATGCAAAGGTGAAAGCAGAGTCAATCTTTCATATGTGTCAGCCGTCTTGGTTGAGCAACTTAGAAAATCTCCCTTAGAGCGGAATTTGAGTTTTCGCACTGATTATACTTACATGTAAAGTAAATAGGCAAGTCAGTCACTCATTCAGTAAGTATAATAATCGTTTATGTAGGTAAGTAGTAGCCTTTATTTGCATCTATAGACAAGCGGACAAGCATTACATGGAATAATACGATTGCATAAATTATAAAAAGGGCATATGTAATCGACACTGCACTATGTAATTTAAGAGATAGTCTACATATGTTCACCAAAGTAGACTTACTTTAAAGCAAACTAATTTTAACAATTGGTAATATAAAAGAAGACTACCCCTACTTGCAAAGAGAACACTTATTTTGCTCTCAGAAATAGGTTGTATGAGCTCACGAAGGCAGTTGCCGGGGTTCGTGCGACGGGTATAGCATAGACGGCTTCTCGACCGCCTTGATTATATGTTACACGACGTTGAAAAACGTTTGTGCATACGCGGGCGTTGATATAGGCTAAGTGTGAGCAAGTTGGTCAGTTTATTATCAAAGTCTCTTTGAGATAACATGAAAATTTAATGTCAAACACAGAAGATTTATCATCAACTGTCAAAAAGCAGTAATTAGCCTACCCATGAGCGTAAACATTAGAGGTCTGCGGGTATAGCATTTTTTCTACCCGACCCGTACCCGTAACACAGGACCGTTACCCGTACCCGTACCCGACCCGTACTCAAAATTACTACCCGACCCGACCCGTACCCGCGGGTATACCCGTACCCGTACCATATCCACCACATAATTAACACGACTTCTCATAGTCCCATGCAGTCCCTCCCAGACTAATAGGCTTACAACTTACCATGTAGTAATAATAATAAATAGGCTGATGAAGATAGTAGAAGTGCTAGTATTGGCAGTAGTAGTGGTATTGGTAGTGCAGTAGGACAAGGGAGAGCATTTATTCTTACCCATCGCCGCCAAATGGCTGGCATCAGGAACGGATGGTAATGATGACGATGCGGGTGATAACGATGATATAATACTTCTACTATTCTATACTAAAAAGAAGGAGGAGGAGGAGGAGGAGAATAGGGTCATGTGTATAATGTGTATTTGTATATGGCACTTAGATTTAGGATGTGCAAGTTAACCTATAGTAAGTAAGTCTTTGACGGTGCAAGATTCACTAGTATATGTAAAGGAGACATTGTAGCACCAAAACTACACGTCGGTACGGGTAAAAACCGGGTATACCCGTACCCGTGATGATCCTACCCGTACCCGACCCGACCCGTGAAATGCGTACCCGACCCGTACCCGACCCGCGGGTACGGGTCGGGTACGGGTAAACCCGCGGGTACGGGTATACCCGCAGACCCCTATTATCCACTCCTTTGTTGTTTCCCGCCTCGAATATTGCAGTGCCCTCTACGTGGGTCTTCCGGCTGCTCGGGTTCGGTGTTTGGATGGGTCTTACGCACGACGGCGCGCCTTATTTGTTGCACCACAAGATTCTACCATGCCATTGAATATATGCGGGATGTCTTGCATTGGCTCCCTTTCCTACAACGGATCACTTACCGACTCTCTGCCTTGGTTCTGCGCTGCCTCGCAGGATTGCTCACAGGAGTTCTGCTGCTCCACCCTGAACGTCCAGCGCCGTGGTTCTCACCACTCCTCTATGCAGGCAGAGATTCTGGGTCCCCTTCTATTATGCAGCGCCGTGCTTTTTCTGTTGCTGGCCCTGCAATCTGGAATGAACTCTTTTTGGCACAACGCGTAATGCCTCTATAGAGCCATCGCGGCCACGTTCTATTCTAACCTCAAGACTATTCTGGGTCGGGAGCGCTCTTGAGTAGATAATCTTGTAGAGGCGCTATATAAATCTCTGAGATGAATTAAATGATTGAACGAGATAGATTTATTACTTAATTGTTCATTTATTGTTCATTCTGGTTAAGTGCAACTTTCATTGTATATATTATGCATGATCTACTAAGAGCTAACTAAGCGTGGTGATCGTTATGCATCGTCGTCCAACATCTGTCATCATTCACGAAAAAAGGGGAAAAGTCATAAGAGCTCATGGTTATATTACGCAAAACTAAAATTAGTATATAATTGATTAAACTACTTGTATATAATAATTTGCACAAAGACTTGACTATCTGTTTACATGATTCTTTCAGCAAGAAGTTTATCATATCGTTTTATGATCTCCTATATTTGGCAAAGGGGTAAGTTAAAGTAGTTGCAATTATTATCGTTCCAGACGTGGCCATGACGTGTTGGAATATGAACACAAGACTCGTTGTGATGGCAGTTCGGTTCACCCACTTTCCAATTGGCATAGTTGAAAGGTATTTCGAATCCCTTCAGTGTTTTCCAGACGAAAAGACTGCTACATTGACCGGGATTTCTCCTCTGTCCACTAGTCCACACCGCATACGCCAATCCACTGTCAACGAGTAGCTCAGCATGACTTATATTATTTTCTAAAACAGACATAATAAACTCGATTGTAATAAATTCAAATGTCTCACCTTCCTACTCTTAATTCTCTCCGTCTTTCGTACGCTTCCGTTTTTCTTGACTTGCATACCTTCACGCTTTTCTCTCTTCTTTTCTTCCTTCTGACTCGTATTGAGTGCCTTTTCTTTTAGCCACAACATCTGCATTTGATGCTGGATCTACGGTAGGCTACTCATTAATATCATGAACAAGTAGAATGTACGCGATGTATCAGATACCGGTTTCAAACCTTCCTTGAGATGAATACAGTGTTCTGACATTAGCTACTTTCTTTTAATGGTCTTTCTGGGCAAAAATATTTTCAGTGTAACACCTTATATTATAGTCAATAATTCAGCCAAATATAGCCTAAGCAATTATTATGCTGATAAGATTTTAAATGTTAATTTTTCATTTAGTTGTCTTATTGCTAGCGTTTTAATACTTACTGATGAGCTGTGACTGGACATATCTGGTTATGGCATAGTTTCCTTCTTGGCTTGTAATCGCGGCCAAATGCACTCCAGGCATAATTTCTCGGCATCTTGCAGTAGCATTTTCCCAGGTCATTCTTTCAACAATAAGTGTGAAGCAGCTACCAGCTTCTGGTAGGTAATCGAATCCAAAAGGACACTCTGTACAACACACAGGCAAATAGCAACATGGGGATTTGATTAGTAGACTAGGCCTATAAAAGATTTAAATACTGTAACACGCTTCTTGCTGGTTTCAATAAGTAAAGCATGCTGAAGCTCCAGACATTTCAGAACCATTAAATTTTGTCTAGAACCGTGCCTAATACGGCAAAAATGCACATAACATTCCTGTGCGAATATCACGAAATTTCCGTCCAAGGCTGATAGTACCGTTACGCGTCAAGTTAAGAGTTTTGCGACAAAAAAGATTAGCGAAGACGACGGCGACCAGGCTCGCAACACATGATCCTATGAGCAAACTGTACCTCACAGACGAATACGCTAGCTACGGGCATTTCTCTGCCATCGGGTCTGAGAAGAACATTTTAAAATGCCGTCTCCGCCATAAAACTATCAGCTCCAAAGACAATGACTCTTTTTGCCTTTCAAAATGGATCCAGATACTACCGACTTTGCATCTAGAAACCCCTAAGTTGGACGTGTTTATAGTAACGTTCAAGACCTCTTTGAGAAACACACACAAAACGCTCGATAACACTCATAAATCGACTCGAAGGAAGAGCGTAGGTTAAGCGCTATGTATCCTGTGTAGTCATGCCGGAAGTTAATCATCCTGGTTTGGCTCCTATACTCATAGACCAAAAAATCTATGCTATAGGAAAGTCTTCCATTTTCAGGCACGAAATAGAGAAATATTAAGTGATGAATTGTATACAACGAGAATATGGAAGTTTTTTCCCAGGTTTTAAACTTGATTGTTTACCACATAATAATTATTATAGGATGGTTCTGACGCATGTGACCTAATAGCTAGAGTAATCTCTTCAAGTGCGATATCAGGTAGACTCGAAACTCTCAAGAGTGTCATTGGATAGGAAGTCCGTAATGCATAATACTTATAATAGTGCAAAGTAATGGAAATATTGTAATAATGTAATATATCAAGCGATTTAATTATATTAATGTTATAGATGTAGGTTACAGGAATGAAAATAAATCGTCACAATTAATTTTTAGACTTGATATAATTGTCTGCATGCATTTAGCAAAGTCATGCCTTGCTTTTAGATAATTATTCAGATTTGAAAGTGTAAATCATTTTGTGCAGAATCTGATCAAGGGAGTGATCAGTGGGTTTTAACAGCATTTCTTGAATTTCGACTACGTCGTAATGAATAAATGTGGTAGTCCCTAGCTCTTTTTGGCATCACGACCTTTGTTGCTAATCATCTGTGTCTATCATGAACGCCAACGGGGTTGCGTGCCTCGTTTGCCCAGGTCGTTTAATATTGTTTCTGTGGCTGATCACCTATCCCTATGCTAAGCAAACACAATATCACACAATGTGAAAAATATAAATAAATAAATCGCATCGGATCGCATCGGCACACTTCTGCTGATTTGTAAGATACACATAAAGAAAATAAGTTGTTAAACATTAGGGTGGAGTGAACATTTTTTTTGAGCAAACATTGGGCATTAAGCTTCCACAATCCTGTAGCCTATCACACCAGATGCGATTTCCGTAAATGCGTGATCTGATTTGGCCGATAGATCTGAAGATTCGCCCACAGTGCAAGAACAAAATGCACTACATTGACGTTTTTCCACAGAATTTCACATAGTAAAATATTACCGTCGGTAGAGGGCAGAAGACACAAAGCAAAATCAAAAATATTTTGCACACTACTTAGGGCCTACTCTAACATACTGGCAACTTTTCATCACTATTAGAAAACGTTTGCTCCCAAAAACATTTTTTCACTCCACCCTATTCAACATAATAGGCTTATGTACATGTAAGCATTCGCTCGCAGTAGCTTCAAAACCAAATGGTCAAAGTAATCGTGCTATAGTTGTAAATTATAGGGCCTCCGCTGTACGAAAGTTATGCTACGTTGACAAATATTTGATAAACTACTGGCCGTTTGGCATTCTATTGTTGATCACCCATGCAAGAGTGTCATACTAATCAAATTCAATTTCAAACGGTGTTAAAAATGAGGTAAAGTCAATGCAGTGGCTCAATGTAGGAAGCAAAGCTTATCACAAACCCTTTCTAGGCCGATCTTGTAGTTGAATCACGGCTTGTCGCATTTCTTCCATTTTCGACTTCATCTCCAGCATAGCCCGAGTTTCGTTGCCATGCTGTTTAAGCACGAGTTGGCGAATTTCATCGGTTTTGGACTTCATCTCCAGCATAGCCCGAGTTTCGTTGCCATGCTGTTTAATCACGATTTGTCGAATTCCTTCAGTTTGGGACTTTATCTCTTGCAAAGCTTTAGTTTCGTTAAACACGATTTGGCGAATTTCTTCAATTTCTGACTTCATCCCCTGCATGGCCCGAGTTTGGTTGCCATGTTGTTTAAGCATGATTTGTCGAATTTCTTCAGTTTTAGACTTCATCTCCTGCAAAGCCTGAGTTTCATTGCCATGCTGCTTAAGCACGATTTGGCGAATTTCTTCAGTTTTAGACTTCATCTCCTGCATATCCTGAGTTTCGTTGCCATGCTGTCTAAACAGCAGTTGGCGAATTTCTTCAGTTTTAGAATTCATCTCCCTCATAGCCTGAGTTTCATTGCCATGTTGTTTAATCACGATTTGGCGAATTTCTTCAGTTTTAGACTTCATCTCCTGCATAGCCTGAGTTTCGTTGCCATGCTGTCTAAGCACGATTTGACGCATTTCTCCAATTTCCGACTTCATTTCCTGTATAACCTGAGTTTCGTTGCCATGTTGTTTAAGCACAATTTGACGAATTTCTTCAGTTTTAGACTTCATTTGCTGCATAGCCTGAGTTTCATTACCATGTTGTTTAATCATGATTTGGCGAATTTCTTCAGTTTTTAACTTCATTTCCTGTGTATCATTGCAATTTTGTTGCTTAAACACGATTTGGGAAATTTCTTTAATATCCGTCTTCATCTCCTGCATAGCCTGCGTCTCGTAGCCATTTTTGAGTTGAATCACGATTTGTCGAATTTCTTCAATTTCCAACTTCATCTCCTGTATCGCATGGGGTTCGCTACGAACTGCAGCTTCTTGTAGGTTCATGAGCAGTTGAAGAATAGACCCCATCTCAGACTTCATATCTATAAACAGTTGACACTCACCTGTAAACCAAGCATCATTTCTGTTCGAAATAGTAGACTGGCAATTAGCAACAATTACACAGTGCATCAGCAGTAGAAGTTTGACGACCATAGGCTCTGATTGAAACCGCATGTTTGCTAGTTTGTCAAATTGAAGCCATCTAGGAAATCTTATGACCCAGCGATTATTTATATACAACTGTAAGTCATTAAAAGCACTTAGAATGCTTTAAATCAAGGAAATGAAAGACACGTGCTCATCTATTCAACAGCCACACATGAACATATTATTTAATCGCAGAAAAACATGACTCTAAATTAAAAAATCATTAACCAAACTAATTAGATGGACTCGATCCGTCAGGGCATTCTGCTGATAATTATGCATGGGACTCCGATTAACGAAATTGGATACTAGATCTCCAGTAATATTTCTTGATGCGATGCATAATATTATGTATATCCATGTATGTTTGTATGTATATATTATGTGTGTATGCATGTATGTATGTATGTAAGTATGTGTTTATGTATGTATGTATGTATGTATGCATGTATGTATGTATGTATGACATGTATGCATGTATAATTGCATACGCATTTAGTTATGAATTCATCGTGCATTGTTCTCAAGTAATATACTGATTTTTTCGCGATTCATCATCACCAAATTCACCATCGTCATCATCATATCATCATGATCACCTGATGATGATGATGATGATGATGATGATGATGATGATGATGATGATGATGATGATGATGATGACGATGACGATGACGATGATGATGATGACGATGACGATGAATACGACGATTTTTACAGCGCCGTAACCCAGCACTTGCCGCTTTAAGGGCGCGTAACAAACTCAACCACTTAGTCAGGGTTAGAAATCTTGAAATAATAAGTCTTGAGCCTCATGTTGAAAGTGTCCACGGTAGTTGATGAGCGAAACACGTCTTTGACTTTCGCAACGCAGACCACCTCCCATCTCCGAACTCAAGCTCTAGATGACGACACACCAACACAATATGCACTGAAATGCTGCCCCATGCTGCCCCATGCTGTCATGTCCACGGTAGTTGATGAGCGAAACACGTCTTTGACTTTCGCAACGCAGACCACCTCCCATCTCCGAACTCAAGCTCTAGATGACGACACACCAACACAATATGCACTGAAATGCTGCCCCATGCTGTCATGCAGAGACTGGTACACCAGCAGAGCCAGTTTATGTTCGATATGGTATTCCACTGGGAGCCAGTGCAACACGTCGCGTAGCAATGGTGTAACACGGTCACACTGTCTACGGTTGCACACTAACCTTGCTGCCGCATTCAGGACTGATTGCAAACAAGCCATCAGGTGCTTTCTGCCAATAGGCTGTTGCAACGACCGACCTGGGTGACCACGAAGCAGATGACTGTGGCTTTTGCTGCCTCGAAATGTAGCGATCGTTTGTAGCTTTTAATAAGACTCAACAGTCGAAGGCATCTGCCCACCATCTGTCTAACATGGCACATCATCGACAGATCAGCCTCGATCAGAGCACCCAGGTCACGGACGATCTCTGAAGACGGCAACCTCACACCACAGACCTCCAAAGGGCAATACTCAGCTGTCCAGAGAAAGTCTTAGAAACGAGTAATTCGCATCGGAAAGAGACCTATTCACGGTTGCATAAAACAATTCTAACATTTCGTTCATGTTGAAGCATAACCTTTCTTTAGTAAGCATACTAGTCCTTGTCATTAACTGACATCAGATCCAAGCAAGGGAGGCCATTTAATGTCTTGGAATACGTTAGATGTCTACCATAAACTACGGTGAACAGTAATTACTTGCTTGCTTGCTTACTTACTGACTCGTTGACCATCACTGACGATATGCTCAGTGATGGTCAGTGAGTCTGTGATTTCACTGAGTTGATACTAGACAGTTGTTTATGATGTCGATCGACTGAGTGTAAGGCCTATGCAAGATGTAACGTGAAATTATGGTCACGGATTCGAACTCCAGATGTAAGCTGATCTAATGATGGTGGTAGTGACACTGGGACTTTTATTGATAATTAATTTTCGTTACCATTAGGACTATCGTAATGCAACTGATAAAAAAGCAATTAGTTATGAATTTATTAGTTATGAAGATAAACACGCGACTTCCAGACGCGTATCTTACTGAAGCATGTATGCATTTACTCGTTAATCTGTCAGTTTACATCCGTGTTCGCTGGCCAGCACAAAATTGAATTTATTTATTTATCCTTCCCTATAGATGAGTTCGTAAGCTGAGCGCACATCTATAGCACCTCTTGAAAAAAACTAATTGGAATAATAATTATTGATCCAAACACGAGAGAACAAGATCACGATTATGTCAATTTTTGGAGGAATGGTTCTGAAACGTAAAGGATATACATAAAGATATTAAATATCTCAATGTATATCCTTTACGGTACAGAACCACTCCTGAGACCTCCAGAAAGGTCACATTTTAAACAGTTCAGCTAATCACATATTCAGACCTACGCCTACTAGTCCAGGCAATCTAGCTCAAATATACCTTGAACCTGGGCAAAATTGCTTCAGAAGCTTTTTAAACGGTTTCCTGCTCAGTTTCCATTGCTGAATAACATATCCAAAATCCGCCAAAATCCCTCCACGGGGTCACCCCAAAAAAATGCATTTTATCCAAGATGGCGGCCAATAATGGCGCCAACACAGAAAAGAGCATAATAAGGTCATAGGTAAACTACAATGACAAATGAAGTATCAAACTTAACATTATCAAGGTCAAGGAATCGATTTATCGTAGTAGCAATAGTGTCGGAATCTTACTATCCAAGATGGCGGCCAATATGGCCGCCAAAACCCAAAATATTTATAAATCAGGTCAGAGGTAAGCTACAATAACAAATGAAGTGTCGAATATAATATATTCAAGGTCAAGAAATCGATTTATTGTAGTGGCAATAGTATCGGAATGTTACTATCCAAGATGGCGGCCAATATGGCCGCCAAAACAGAAAAATATCCATATATCAGGTCATAGGTTAGCTGCAATAACAAATGAAGTGTCAAATTTAATATTATCAAGGTAAAGGAATCGATTTATCGTAGTGGCAATAGTGTCGTAATGTTACTATTAAAACAGATAAATATGTATATATCAGGTCAGAGGTAAGCTACAATAACAAATGACGTGTCGAATATAATATTTTCAAGGTCAAGAAATCGATTTATCGTAGTGGCAATAGTGTCGGAATGTTACTATCCAAGATGGCGGCCAATATGGCCGCCATCACAGGAAAAAATGTATGTTTCTTGAAAACTATTTTCTAGCGCTCACAACAGCGGAAGCACATCCTATAATCCTATAAAGCTTTGATTTTGAAGATCTTTTCATGATTTCTTGGATAGTAGCAATCCCGCATTATTGCCACTTCTATTGTGGATTACCTATTCATTCATTTATTTAAGGAATTTGATATTGTGCCCCTTCAAGAGAGCTACTCAGAGGCACTCCCAGCCCAGCTGTGGCACTAATAATTTAGCAACTTATTAAATGCAATCGCACTACCTCTAGGCAGTAGACGAATCTCTAATGGGAGACCATTCCAAATGGAAGGTCCAACCATTGAGAAGGCACGGTGCTGCCTAATTGAGGAGCAAGCATGAGGGACTAGAGTTCTCCCCCAGCAGAAGAGCGGAAGACTCGACGGCTGCAGCTGTATCAGAAAGTGGACGACAAAGATCACTCCGATACGCCGAGGCACAGCCAAGGATGCACCGCCAGACCAAAACAGCAACCCTGTTAGAGATGCGTTGTGAGACAGAGAGCCAGTACAATACATCCCACATATAATACAGAAACAGGAGCATATTTGGGAAAGCTAAGACGAGCAGGTGAACGGAGGAACCGGTCAAGGCGCCCAAGTAGTCCAAGTGGCTCCGTCGCAGACTCACCAGGCTGCGTATCTCGGTTCATTCATTGGAAAGACGGACCTTAATATTAATTTTGTGGGATATTGGGCGAGTTCTTGCATAGGCTGTTTTTCTTCTCTAATTCTTTTCTTGGCTTTCAACTGGACTTACCCTGGAATTTGTCTTTCAAAACGACTTTGCTCATTAGCGACCATCTACTAATGCATTGAGCATTATGACCGTAACGCTACAGAAGTTCTCAGATTATATTAGTAATGTAGATCAAAGCGTCTACCACAATGCTAGTGCTGTTATTCTGTGCTATGTTCCAGCGCGAAACTTCCTCAACAGTGACCTACAATAAAGCGAATTGCTGTAGTCCTACGTTTAGCCTTTCAGATACCCTCGTAATAGTGACGCATTGACTAAGAAATAATCGCGAAAATACATCAGCGGACGTGAATATCAGAGTCTACCTTCTGTAACCACAGTGTTAATAGCAATATTATCTCCCCAAACCACACGTTAATTATAGTAGACCTACAACGAAGTGATGCATGTTTACTGTTTAGACTCAAGTCACCCAATAACTAGACAAATCGAAAAGTTAATTTAGCGGACGTGAATATCAAAATCTACATCCTGTACAATACAATAAATCCGTATTTGATATTTCCCTGATTCCAAAGCTCGGAATTGTACACGACCATGCGACAGAACATCGATATCAGAGCTATTGCGCTCGGACTTGCTCAAGGCCCCTAAACAGCTTTGGGCGAGGCTGGAACCCGTAGGGCTCTAATCAATCGACCACCGTGCACGCCTCTCCCGGTAACGACAGTGCTTATACAGATTTACAATAGTATCTCCTCTAACCATACAATCGTGTGCATACATGATAATTATAACAGAGAATGAACACATTGAACAGGCCTAATAGTGTACCATCGTGTGCCAATGCAGCGACCATTATTAATGCCTTGAACATTATGGGAGTGACGCTATTCAAACTTTCAAAGTCACTAGATTTTATTATTTATTTTCACTGAAATTTGAGAAAAATAAAAGGCGCGTTGTATTTAGGTTGCACGCATAACCTAAAATTGGTAGGTCATGGCCAAATATTCGCAAGCATCGGTGGCATTGCTTGTCTTACCAGGGCCGTAGCGAGGCATGTGCCAACGGTGCCATGGCACAGGGCGCAACTCAAGAGGGGGCGCAAATGTTGAGACGGAATGATTTAATTACTAATAATACTTTCTCATGAAAAATGAAATATCCATCACAAATGAAATAAATGTAATAAAATTAATTGATAGCAAATCTGGCATAGACCAAAATGGGCGCAAAAGCCAAATAGAACGAACTGCCGTGATTGGTGAAAATTTACGAGGGAAAAGGGCGTTTTCGATACTGCGTTGTGATTGGTGGAAAAGCGAGCGAAAAGAACGCGGTTCTTTAGTCGCGTAGATTGGTCGATAAAACGAGGCGAAGGACTGTGACTTAGATGGTTTGCAGGTACCGTCCCGGGCTTACTAAAAAAGTGCATTGCTATCGAATGGACGTTTGCTAATTCGATCCCGATGAAACGGTATTTTTGGAAAGACAGCTAACTTTATGACGGAATGAAAAATGTAATTTTCGGGTAATTGGATGTGGAAACCGCTATTCGGTATCTCCCGTGAATTTCTTTTAACTAAACTATATTAAAATCGGAATTAGAGATTTGGCGAATGTTGAGTTGTCAGTGCCAACAAATGCAGAACTAGATGATTTAATCCAGAAAGTTATACACCGGCAAGAAGACCAGGCAGAAGTGCTAATGAGTACTGTAAGTGCTAAGATGGGAAGTGAACCCCGGACAGATGATGGAAGTAGGCTACTGGTGTAGGGACGAGGAGTCCAATCAGAGAGGGCACTTTTCGGTCGGCAACAAAGCCGGTCGTAAGCCCTAAGCTCAGCCTATCTGAAGAGCTGGAAGACATAGCGGTATTGGCGCTATGCAAGTCACCGTACAGGCGGGTCCCGTAGGAGCTGCGGGCGCACGCCTGCTTCATAAACCCCGGGTTGATTACACGATGAGACAACCATGGCCTACGTTGGGGAATCGAACCCGACGGAAGTCGAATCCTTTCCTCAGGAAACTTGCCCGAACCTCCCTGTCCGAAAAGTCCCTTCAACAGCGAAAAATCTTAAGTGACTTAAATGAAATATGAATAGAAACAAAGAAACTTCCTTTCTATTTTCTTTGAAAGACAAAGTTTTATGTCATATTCGAGATAACAAATTTGGTCGTTATTGGTTAAGTTGATCTTTGAGGAGTGGGGCGATAGATTTACGCTTGGCACAGGGCGCAATAATAGCTTGCTACTTACTGACCCCTGTGAATGTTTTCATTATTAAGAGTGTCAAAATGTGAAATTTGCAGCATATTTTACTGTACGTTTGCCTGCAAAAACAATTTGAGCAGGAGGTTCATTTAAGGAATACCGTTGAATTTGTGGCAATACACCAGACCCTTCTAAGGGCTTCTTATAACACGATTCAATTTCAATATAAAGCAGACTCTGACATACACGTAGGCCTGTCCTAGTCAGTGTAAAGTTGTCCTTGTCAAGGTCTTAAAAGCCGGGGCTTCTGTTCAGTATTTATCCACTTCAAGACAGTCGATGTCAACTGTTTCCCTAAATGGAAGTGGTTTTGATGAAAACATTCCTGTGTTGAAATAGAAGCTGGATTGATCGAAATAATTTTCCCTGTAAATAGAAACTGGATACCAAGCTGGATGCATGGATGAAACTAAGTTTCCATTCAATAGAAGCTGGATTGATGAAAATAATCTTTTCAGTAATTAGAAACTGGATTCCTGAGAATAATTATTATATAGCACGTTTTAGCGAAACTATAAAGAAAGCGGCCTCTGTTGATTAGCCGTAATCGATACATATACACTTGTAGACGAAATGTCTGTAGACGAAGTGTCGTAGACAGTGCCGGTGTAGGTGGCTGAATGCACTCCCCGTACAAAAAGACTCCGGGAGTGTTTTTATCCTAGTATATAATGACTCTGGAGTTAATCCATACCAGGACAAAACACTCCACCCAGCGAATAAACACTCCAAGAGTGTTTTCGTTTAATTTGAGATCCGACCAAGTGACTTGTGGAGTTGATTCTTCCTAGGAAAAATTGAATGGGGAGTTAATTCTTCCTAGGACATATTGACTGGGGAGTTAATTCTTCCTAGGACATATTGACTGGGGGAGTTAATTCTTCCTAGGACAAATTGACTGGGGAGTTAATTCTTCCTAGGACAAATTGAATGAGGGCGTTAATTCTTCCTAGGACATATTGACTGGGGAGTTAATTCTTCCTAGGACATATTGACTGGGGAGTTAATTCTTCCTAGGACAAATTGACTGGGGGAGTTAATTCTTCCTAGGACAAATTGAATGAGGGAGTTAATTCTTACTAGGACATATTGACTTGGGGAGTTAATTCTACCTAGGACAAATTGAATGGGAGAGTTAATTCTTCCTAGGACATATGGACTGGGGGAGTTAATTCTTCCTTGGACAAATTGAATGGGGAGTTAATTCTTCCTAGGACATATTGACTGGGGGAGTTGATTCTTCCTGGGACCAAATGACTTGGGGAGTTGATTCTTCCCAGAACAAATTGACTGGGGGGAGTTGATTCTTCCTGGGACCAAATGACTTGTGGAGTTGATTCTTCCTAGGACAAATTGAGGCGAATATTTAGTATCGGCGTGCATAAGTTTACTGGCGTTTCACAGTATCTTTTGGCATGCTGCGAGGAAGGTACCATGTTTTCTAATGACGACACTAACCCTAACCCTGACCCTAACCGACTCTCACGACGCCTAACCTTACCCCTAACCGACTCTCACGACGCCTAACCCTGACCCTAACAGACACCCACGAAACCTACGCACTCCGATTCTAAATGTTTACCCAAATTGAATGGGGGACTCATTATTACTATCATTATCACTGTGCAGCCGGTATTTGACTGTTTTCGTTTGGAGGAGTTTTCGTCGTTGTTAATTGGTCCTACACCGAAGATACTTCTTATCTAAGACTACGCCATTCAATTTGTCCTAGGAAGAATCAGCTCCACAAGTCATTTGGTCCCAGGAAGAATCAACTCCCTCATTCAATTTGTCCTAGGGAAGAATTAACTCCCCAGTCAGTATGTCCTAGGAAGAACTAACTCCCCAGTCAATTTGTCCTAGGAAGAATCAACTCCCCCAGTCAATATGTCCTAGGAAGAATTAACTACCCCAGTCAATATATCCCAGGAAGAATTAACACCCCCATTCTATTTGTCCTAGGAAGAATTAACTCCCCAGTCAATTTGTCCTAGGAAGAATTAACTCCCCATTCAATTTGTCCTAGGAAGAATTAACTCCACTGGAGTGTCTATTCACCAACAGGAGTGTTTTAGTCCTAGTAACAATACACTCCACCGGTCAATTATTCCTAGTAAGAATTAACTCCACGCGTCAATAAATCCTGGGATAAATAGACTCCGGAGTGTTTAAAGGGGAGTCTATTCAGCCTACTACACCGGCGCCAGGATTTCAGGTTTGGGGGCTAAAGCTCCAAAACCTTCGTTTTTGTCCCCTCCTCCCTGTGATTTGCAGTGATTTCCCACTCTTGGGGGGGGGGGCTGAGCCACAGCTATGGGGCTTAGTCCACCTAGCCCCCTGGCGCCGCCCCTGGTCGTAGACGAAAAGTCTGTAGACGAGTTGTCGCTACGACATAATGCGTCTTATGAAACAGTTACCTCTACATAATTTATAGTCCGCGTTCATTTTAGGCCGTAGCCCTCGTTAATTTTACGTCATAGCCCGCCTTTATTTTAGGTCAACCAATTTCTGAGCGCGTCCGTTTTCTTGCAGCCAATGGCAACATCCCTAAAACTATGCTGCGTGCGGCCAATGGTAACATGCCTTAATATGCTGCGTATAAGACGAAACGCGGTCTATCGGAAAACTTAGGTCCCAGATTCTATAAGCTTGCCGATTAAAGATGATGTTTGTGTGAACTGAATCTTAGCATAGACAGCTGTAGAAAGTAGACTGTCCTCACTGTGTTTAACTAGAGTGTTACTCATTTGCTAGATAACTATGTTTAAACTGACATAGCGCTAAAGAAATTCCATAATTGATAATTCCATTTTATGTTCGAATGATAGTTTACATTAATTAAACATGGATCAAACGAATGAGGAGCTACTGCAGTTCGTTTTCTGTGATACTAGACTGAAAGTGGAATATCTGTCTAAAGTTAGTGATGTCCTTAATGTTATAGAGGTAAGATATGAGTTACCTATTGAAGGCCAAACCTCAGAGTCTAGAGTTCGAACCCCGGTCATGACAGATGTACCAAGGACTTCAGTTTTCTGAGTTAGATGTTGATCGGTTTGATGAAGATATTGTACCAAAGTCTGTAGGGTGAAACCACCACAAACCCAGAATTATTGCTCAAGGCAATAGTTTCTTCTCCCCAAGAAGACACGGGCACCCACTCACGCTATATGGGATTGGAAACAGACGAATTGGATTATGAGGCTTCCCACCATATATGAGTGATAATGAGATAGCATCACTACTCCTGGAACTGAGGCAGGAACGGTACCCCTCCACGCAAGTACCCTGGTCTTGTAACACTGGTGCTAGGCACCTTTGGTCTGATCCATCTGCCCTCAACCGGGTTTCGCCCCAGCTTGCGACGCCGTATGACGTCATCGCTACAGTATCACTCTTGTTTCAGCTGCCCACTGATATTCGACCAAAATGAACCTGTGTTTGATCATATTGGTCAAGTTGGTTCACAGCAGCTCCTGTCTGCATGGACTTACCCCATCATACCTAGTGGATGACTGTGTACGGGTTTCATCAATATCTATCTTGAAATACAGTCTAGTATTGATGGGAGAAGCCATTGGGTTGAAGGTATGGTCATTCATCGCAACCGGCAAAACTGTTCGTTTCTGGATCCTCAGATATAGTAGGCAGACTTTCTACAGATACTGAAGACTCATCTGTCCACGGCTTTTTTATACTAATATCTAATTATGCGCATTTGTTGTACATTTAATTATTTTGCATTTAGACATCGAAAATAGTTTCTGCTTGATTTGGTCAACTGGTAGGCCTAATCGAAACTGATTACGCTGAAAAAGGAAGTTGACGTCCTTCGTGTTCAGTGCCGATGCTTTGATGTTAATTTGTCAGCGAATTAAATGGAGGCCTTCAAAATCATATTTAGTAATCTGGATATCAATTATTGTAGCCTGTTCACGTTGCGATTGCTTTAAACTAAAAAGTAAAAGCCTCGCGGGTGTGGCCGCTGTTTACTTACAGGAGCTCTGCTGCTCCACCCTGAGCGTCCAGCGCCGTGGTTCTCTTTAGCCGGGGTTGGGTCGGGAGCGCTCCTGACTCCTGAGTAGATAATCTCGAAGGGGCGCTATATAAATCTCTGAAATGAATGAATGAAAAAGTATGGGCAAGCATATATGAATTATGCGTGCTGGGCGTGATCCCTCCTACTCAGTGCATACACACTTACCGTGTAGGCCTATGACACTGTATTTCAATTTGTATATAAGTACGGGGTACGCATGTATCCATATGAGTAAATGTGCATGCATGCATGCATCTATTTATGCACGTATGAATGCGTGCATGCATGAATGCATGTGTATGTAACAAGTATTTTAGATAGATAGCCGTTTGATAAACTATTAAAGACGTTGAAGTATGGTTATCTATTAATATTTTGAAGACGTAGAGATTGATTTGCTCATAGGTGTTAAGTTACTAGGCCTCGAGGAATACAAAATAAATAGGACATCTGGTTTTTCATAGCTTGATATAACACTTATTTTCTTAAATCGACCGAACAGCTAAAGGTCATTAACTAGGAAAACATGGTCCGGCTTTCGTTACATTCAAACAAAAAAAGCAAAACTGTCAACCAATCGTATGGACTGTTTACGGAATGGAGATGGGAGCGGAATAATTTGTCTGCTTCAGTTTGGTCTTTGAGATAACTCTCCGATAGCGGAAACGAACGTCGATCCAATTAGAGAGCACTGTTGTAACCAGAAATTGTTTGCGTAAATGGACTAAGCACGTTTGGCAAATTTAACGTAGATTTTACATTTCAAGCAAACATTTGTATTTTTGACTACCTTTATTTAATTCGTTTGCAGATTGTTACGAAATTTTCTTTGCTTCAAGTATTGCGATCACTTTGTCGCCTGAAAGTTTTCAACGAGATTTCAGTTTATAGGCAGTACTTTTACAGCAGCGATGAACAATTGAACATTGTCACTTAAAGACATCATAATCAGATATAAAAAAGTAAGTATATTCCTTATTGAACCGGTGCGGGAGATTCGCATCCCGGTGTAGAAACATCAGTATCAGCACGAATGCAGCACACTTCTAATAAAAGTTTTCGTCATGTTATTGTCTGGTGGAGTGAGCACTTTGTCGTGAGACCTGAGACGGAAGCTACAAGTTATTGGTTCCTCAGGTGGGAGCAATGTATGAAGTGCATGACTTTGTTATACAACTAATACACTAGCGTTACCAACTTTGAACAAAAGTAATTGTAGATATAGCTTACAAGAACCAGAAGAACAACATACAAGATCAGGTAGACCAAGAACAAAACAGAAAAAGAACAACAACAACAACGCAGCGGAGACTAAGCATTCATTTAAGCTATTCTCTTGTCGATTTAAACTACATCATCGATTTACATGGACACAGAACTAACTGTATACAGTTTTGGACAAGTAAACTGACACTTAGTAGTATTTTTACACGTCAGATACACTCCATATATATTTACTACATATTTGTTTGTTTATTGTTTATTCTGGTTAACTGCATCTTTCTCTGTAGATATGCATGCTATACGAAGAGCTAACTAAGAGATGCAATTCATTGTCGCTGTCGTTACCGTCGTCGTACAACATGTTATTATTATTCACGAAAAAGATGAAAAGAGTCATAAGAGTTCATGGCTATACTATTTACGACTAAAGTAGCATAATATAGCCTATTATATATGTAGCCTATGTATTTGCATAAAACACTTGACTAATTGACTATGACGTTCACGTGATTCTTTAAGCAACAGGTTTAATATGTCGTTTTATGACCACTTATATTTCGCAAAGAGGAAAGTTTAAGGTGTCGCATACATAATCGTTCCATCCATGGTTGTTACCTGGCGCAATATGAACACAAGACTCCCTTTGAGCGCAGTTCGGTTCACCCGCGTTCCAATTGGTATAATTGAAAGGTATTTTGATTCCTTTTAGTGTTTTCCAGACGAACACGTCGTTACATTGACCGGCATTTCTTCTCTGTCCACTGATCCACACCGCATACGCCCACCCATTGTTAACGCGTAGCTCAGCAGGTCCGATATTATTTTCTAGAACAGCCATAATGAAATCGATTTCAATCAATGTAAATGTCTTCCCTTCCTATTTTTTCCTTAATTCTCTCCGTCTTTTGTACGCCTCCTTTACTTGCATACCTTCACGACTTTCTCTGTTCTTCTCTTCTTCTTGACTTACCTTGAGTGCATATTCTTTTTGTCGCAACAACTGCATTTTGATGTTGCTGAATACACTCATTAATAACGTGACCAAGTAGAATGCACGCAGTGGATTAGGTATCAAACTTTCCTTGAGATGACTACAGTGTTCTGACATCATTTTCTTTTAATGGTCCATATTGACAAACTAGTTTCAATTTAGGACCTTATGCACGCAATAATTCAGCGAAATATAGCTTACGTAATTATATAGTTAAGATTTAAAATGTTAATTGTGCACGCATGTGTCTTATTGTTAGCGTTTTTATACTTACTGCTAAACTGTGACTGGATATATCTGGTTATGGCAACGTTTTCTGCTTGGCTTGTAATCGCTGCCAAATGCACTCCTGGCATAATTTCTCGGCATCTATCAGTAGCACTATCCCAGGTCAGTCTTTCGGCAATAAATGTGAAGCAGCTACCCGCTTCTGGTAGGTAATCGAATCCAAAAGGACAATCTGCATAGGACACAGACAAAAAAGCAGCAGAATAAAAGATTCAATTAATATAAAAATTTTATTTAACTGATAAAGGTAAACACAGTTTTTGCTGTTATATGCCAGTTTATACGCTATCCTTTAATCACTTGGAGCTGGTTACTGCAAAAATATTGTGAACATTGCCGTGCTTTCGATAAAATCTGTGATCTTTTAAATTATGCTTTAACCATATCACGAAATCCCATCAGAAGATAAAGGGTTGTGGACTCGTTCTCACTCTCCCTCTCTCCCTCCCTCTCTCTGTCTGTATGTCTGTATGTCTGTCCGTCTGTCTCTCTCTTTCTCTGCCATCCCGCGCAATTTCTTTTCGTTGTCTTTCTTCCTTTCCGCCTTTAACCGTGTGAGGCACGGTTTGAAACAGGAGTTTATTTCAGATCAATATACCGACTATAGCAAATTTCGTGTCTTGCGTTTCATGTAAGGTATGTTTGGTAACATTTACTATTTAGTACTTATCTTAATTTACTGTTATGTCGGTCAATCTGATACGATCGCATTGGTTAAGCTCCTGCATATTCGTAGGCTTTATGTGTTTGACCCTACTTGGAGCATGGTTGATAGAAAGTTCCCTCTTTTCAGGCCATGCAGAGATCTGTGAGATCCCGTGTTTTTCTGAAACAGTTTCTTCTTCGTCGTCTCCAGCAACGGTTTGAGATTTCTGGTCGTACCCTAAATGGTCTTCAAGAACATCTATAGGAAACGCAGTGGCTTCTATTTCTGTAACGCGCTTCGTACCGATATCAATACGTCAGGCATGCTGAAGCTTCAGAACTCTTTG
Organism: Aporrectodea caliginosa; assembly: GCA_020284085.1. Classification (NCBI taxonomy): domain Eukaryota; kingdom Metazoa; phylum Annelida; class Clitellata; order Crassiclitellata; family Lumbricidae; genus Aporrectodea; species Aporrectodea caliginosa. The sequence goes on along the minus strand of JACEVL010000387.1, from coordinate 451,922 downwards.
GTTAGAGCCATAACTAATACGTCAAAAAATGCACCCATAACCCTTGTGCAAAACTCGCTGAATTTCTGTCCAGCGCTGGTAATACACGTGTTGTTCTGAGTTGTGGGACAACGTCACGACGAAAAAGAGGAGCGAAGACAGGCGTCAAGGCTCGCAATACACAATCCTAAGAGCAACCAGTTCATCGCCGGCGAAACTTACTTCCTGGCTACTCTCTGCCACCTGGTTTGAGGAGAACATTTTTCATAGCCAGAAACTGGTAATAGACCGTCTCCGCCGTAAAACTGTCAGCGCAAAAGACAATGACTTTTTTGGTCTTTCAAAATGCTATCCACTTTGCATCAAGAAACCGCTATGTTGGACGTGTTTATAGTAACGTGCAAAACAGCTACAAGAAATGAATGAATATCGCCCCAGACACTCAGAAATTGAGCGAAAGAGGAGCTTAGTTAATGCGCTAAGCAGTCAATGTACGTAGTCATGCCTGAAGTTAATCATCCTAGTTAAGCTCCTAGTCAAACATAAGCCATAGATGCTGCACAGGAAAGTCATCCATTTTTAGGTACATAAATTGGTCAGCGTAAACTGGGTCTTCGAAATGGAGAAATACTAAGTGAAGAATCGTGTTCAACGAGAATATGAAAGTTTCTTAATCTTTCTGGTGTTTAACTTGAGTTTGTACCAACTCGAGGATGGTTGTGACTCATGTGACGAATAGCTAGATTATTTGTTTAAAATGCGATATCAGGTAGGCTGGAACCTCCCAAGACGGTCAACCTACAGTCTTACTGACCCCTGTGAATTTTTTCATTATTAAGAGTGTCAAAATGTGAAATTTGCAGCATATTTTACTGTACGTTTGCCTGCAAAAACAATTTGAGCAGCAGGTTCATTTAAGCCTTAAGGCATACCGTTGAATTTGTGGCAATACACCAGACCCTTCTTATAACACGCTTTAATTTCAATATAAAGCAGACTCTGACATACACGTAGGCCTGTCCTAGTCAGTGTAAAGTTGTCCTTGTCAAGGTCTTAAAAGTCGGGGCTTCTGTTCAGTATTTATCCACTTCAAGACAGTCGATGTCAACTGTTTCCCTATGGAAGTGGTCTTGATGAAAACATTCCTGTGTTGAAATAGAAGCTGGATTGATCCAAATAATTTTCCCTGTAAATAGAAGCTGGATACCAAGCTGGATGCATGGATGAAACTAAGTTTCCATTCAATAGAAGCTGGATTGAGCCCTGTCGACCTTCATCTTATAGGAAGACCGTAATGTGTCTAATAATGTAACCTATCACGCGATTAATTATTAATGTGATGGATGTAGGTTACAGGAATGCAAATAAATCGTCACATTGAATTTATAGACCCGATATAATTGTCTGCATCCATTGCGCAAAGTGATGCCTTGCTTTTAGATCATTATACAGATTAAAAAGTGTAAAGATAAATCATTTTGTGCAGAATCCGATTAAGGGAGTGATCAGTGGGTTTTAACAGCATTTCATGAATTTCGACTACGTTTGCAATTCATAAATCTGGTAGCTGTTTAGACAGTCATCACAACCTTAGTTGCTACTCATCTGAGTCTATAATGAATGTCTGAGGAGTTGCGTGCCACGTTTACCCAGGTCGGGTCATATTTTTTATCTGGTCGATCACCCATCTCTATACTATGCAACACACAATATTACACTATATAAATCAATTAATCGCATCGGATCGCATGTAGGCCTACCCTTATCTGTTGATTTGCAGGACACACATAAAAAAAGTTGTTAAACTTATACGAATGCATTCGCTCGCAGTATAGCTTTAAAACCAAATCTCAAAAGTCATGTTAATGGTAAATATGGCACATATTCCCGATGTTGATTATTATTTGCTAAACTGCAAGTCGCTTGACATTCTATTGCCGATCACCCATCCAAGAGTGTCCTACTAATCAAATTCAATTTCACAAGGTGTTAAAAATATATGTCAGTGCAGTAGCTCTATGTATGGATCAAAGCTTATAACAAACCCTTTCTTGGCCGACTTAGTTGTTGAATCACGACTTGTCGAATTTCATCAGTTTTCGACTTAATCTCCTTTATTGCCTGAGTTTCATTACCATGCTGTTTAAGCATGATTTGGCGAATTTCTTCAGTTTTAGACTTCATTTCCTGCATAGCCTGAGTTTCGTTGCCATGCTGTTTAAGCATGATTTGGCGAATTTCTTCAGTTTTCCACTTCATCTCCTGCATAGACTGCGTTTCGTTGCCATGCTGTTTAATCACGATTTGGCGAATTTCTTCAGTTTCAGACTTCATTTCCTGCATAGCCTGAGTTTCGTTGCCATGCTGTTTAAGCATGATTTGGCGAATTTCTTCAGTTTTAGACTTCATTTCCTGCATAGCCTGAGTTTCGTTGCCATGCTGTTTAAGCATGATTTGGCGAATTTCTTCAGTTTTCCACTTCATCTCCTGCATCGACTGCGTTTCGTTGCCATGCTGTTTAATCACGATCTGGCGAATTTCTTCAGTGTTAGACTTAATTTCCTGCATATCCTGAGTTTCGTTGCCATGCTGTTTAAGCATGATTTGGCGAATTTCTTCAGTTTTAGACTTCATTTCCTGCATAGCCCGAGTTTCGTTGCCATGCTGTCTAAGCACGAGCTGGCGAATTTCTTCAGTTTTCAAGTTCAATTCCTGTATAGCCTGTGTATCATTGCAATTTTGTTGCTTAAGTACAATTTGGTGAATTTCTCCAATATCCGACCTCATCGCATGCATGGGTTGTGCAGCGATGCCATTTTTTAATTGGATCACGACTTGTCGATTTTCTTCTATTTCCGACTTCATCTCCTGTATCGCGTGAGTTACGCTGCGAACTGCATCTTGCTGTAGGTTCATCAATAGTTGATGAATAGACTCCATTTCAGACTTCATATCTACAATCAGTTCATACTCACGTGTTGCATCATTTCTGTTCGAAATAGTAGACTGGCAATTGGCAACTATTACAAAGTTCATCAGCAGTAGAAGTTTGACTTCCATTATGATAGTGCTCGGCTCTAATTGAAAACTTATGTCTTGATGTATGTTTGCTAGTTGTCAAATTGAAGTCTTCTGTAAAAACTTATGACCTAGCGATCATTTATATACAACTGTTGGTCATTAAGGACAGCCTGAACATTTTAAAATCGAGGATGTGAAATCACATGCTCAAATACCACACATAAATATATTTAATCGCAGAAGAACGTGACTCTAAATTAAAAGATTATAACTGAACTAATTTGCAAACCCGTTCTGCCTGGGCCTTCTGCTGATATGCACGGGACTCATTTTGCCTCAACGTGTCCGATCAACGATATTGGATACTTATCTGGTAATATTTCCTGATGTGATGTACAATTGTACATAAATATAATATATCCATGTATGTATGTATGTATGTATGTATGTATGGATGTAGGCCTATGTATCTATGTATGTATTAGGGTGGTTCTTATTTTTCAACTTTCAAAATTCCACCGTCCCACCCTCCAAATAGGTTCTCCCTTGGTAGAAACTAATTGGTATAAAATTTCTTTAATATTGGTCAATGATTAGGATATGCTCAATCCACTTTAAATTTGTGCTTATTTCCTGCAATCGCACAAACAAAAGGCTTCCGATATTGTATTGTATTGTATTTGAACACTTGTTATAGCGCCTCTACCAGATTTCCTATTCAGAGGCGCTCCCGACTACTGCTGTAGTCGGAGTTTCACGCCGAAGCGCATGAGCAATTGCGAGTGAAGGACTTGCCCAGGTCCCTACGCGACGGCTTTGAGGTGGATTCGAACCCGCAACCCTCCAGCTGCAAGGCACCGAACATACCCCCAAACCACCGCGCCCCAGTATATTGTGTTGTGTTGTGTGTTGTATTGTACTCCACGTTTATAATGCGACCGAGCCACCCGCAGTAAAGATCCGAAAATTAATCTCTGATAAACCGACCCGACCGGGAAGCGAACCCGGGGCGCCGGCGCGGAGAGCGGGCACCAACCCACTCGGCCACTCAGGATCCGATATGATATGTTCAAACATTCGAATGCAGTGCAGTAGTGTAAATGGTCAAGCACAATAGCGCATTCTACTACGTGTAGTTCATAGTACAGATAGATTCTGCTCTTTGAGTCCAGTCCCAGCAGTGTGGTACGAAGCAGAAGCGAGACCCTGGAGGACAGTAGCATTGTGGCTATCGTGGTACAACTTGCGGTGTTCCTTGATGACAAGAAGAGCAAATTGAGCTGCCCCTCATCTTTTGTCAGTAAGTCATTGTATTCTTGCATCAGTGCCACTCCTCGTTCTGCAGTATCGTCAACAACACGAAGCTTGAACACCATCTTCTGCTTGAGGATAGTCTGGATTTGTCAGCAAAACCTCCGGGTTGACTTCCAGGAAGGAATTTGGCAGATCAACATTCGTGAAGAAATTACGCGTGTTTGCGTGTTCGCGGTCACAAATCACATAATCTTAATTCTTGAACCTTGGACTGGTCCAGAGAAATACGTTTCGGAGGATCCTCCTTTTCTTCCTGACTGAGTCCTTCCACCATTGTTCTTACTCGACTACATTGGTCAAAGAAGGCTTATGCTATCAGCTATTTAGATACCAAAGCTGCCCACACTACTTCAGAACACCCTTGGATGCTGGCGAGTCAAATGTCGTGAGTAGTTTCAATTGTTTCAAGTCACTAATAGGAGCTGCAATGGGTAGAAGGGATACACCCCAACACCAACGACGCAGAAATGTTCAAGATCTTGTGCTTCTCGTTTTGTCAGTTTGAAGGCTGAATCTCTGAACAGGAAGATCTTAAGCGTATTTGTTAATCTTGCCATGAATCGGGCACGGGGGTTGGCACCCGGTTTCATGAAGGAAACTCTGGGAGGTGGAAAGTCCATGACCTCAGCCGAAATAACATAAAGTGCATCTGCAATGACTGGAACTTCCACGCCAGGCTTGTAATCTGTGACAACAACATTGGGCTACTGTGGTGCTGAAGGCTTCCTCCAAAAAGAATTTCATGGGTATGATGATTGCATGACAAGTAGTCTCTCCAGCAGCTTCTCTGCCAAAATGCAAGCTCCTTTCTTTTGCCCTGTGTTGCTGGAAGTTGTGTCAAAACAGAGTCCTTCGATGCAATCCTTAACGCCGTCAATCATTGCATATGCCATTGCATATGCCATTGCGTTGCCATTAGTTGTCTTGTAAGGCGCCCTTGTAACGGCATGGCCGTGTTACGGCGCCATAGAAATTGTCGCAATTATTATTATTATTATTATTATTATTATTATTATTATTATTATTATTATTATAATTATTATTGCGTATGTCATTGCGTATGTCATTGCCTGACTGGTTCCGGAAGACAGCCTCGGTACAGACAGGAGTTGCTTCAATGCCAGATCCTGGAGCAATGACTGGTAATCGGTCCACTTTCTCGTCCCTGTAGTCTCTATCTTAGAAAACTGGCATAGCAAACTACTGGTTAAACTGTACCCTAAATTTTTATACTGCTTTTCAGTGGCATCTGGTGTGAGACGGGGAGTGTATGTCACCCTCCTTTAACATATTCATTAATTTGTTTGTTGTACGACTGCATCAACTTGATATTTATTGGCTGCCTGCTCTACGCACCTACAACCCGTTACAATCGTTACATTGTAATGGTTAAAATATCTGACAAGTTGCAATGCATTTCCAATGGAGTACCGTAGTTAATAGCTAGTTATTCGTTATCAAAAAGGTTCTAATTATCAATTATTAAGCTATTTCAGCAAAGAAAAGACAAAGATATGAAAAATTGAATAGAATGCACTTTACATCTGAGTATACATGTATAGTATATTCCTTAGCCTTGAGCCCCGTGTACTTATTGGGACAGAAACGTTTTAACCATTGACAATTTCGCATAGCTATACTTTTGCATAGCAACACAAAAAAGTGGATTGAGCATACCCTAAATGTGCATTGTGCATCAATCACAACCATTTTTGGCAGCAATAAGTTTCTACTCGAGGAGTATCAGATGAGAGGGTGGGAACCAGTAAAAGATTAAAAAAAATTCTTCCATGTTTCTAAGGACCACCATAGTATGTATGTATGTATGTATATGTAATATGTATTACATGTATTTATTTATAATTGTATAAGCATGTAGTTATGAATGCATCGTGCATTGTGCTCAAGTAATATACTACTGAATTTGGTCGATTCTGATGATGACAATGATGACAATGATGATGATGATGATGATGATGATGATGATGATGATGATGATGATGATGATGATGATGATGATGATGATGATGATGATGATGATGATGACGACGGCGACGACGACGGTGATGATGATGATAATGATGATGATGACGATGATGATGATGATGATGATGATGATGATGATGATGATGACGATGATAATGATGATGATGATGATGATGATGATGGTGATGATGATGAATACGACGATTGCTACAGCGCCGTAACACAGTTACAAGGGCCCTTAACTAACTCAACGACTTAGTCAGGGTAAGCAATATTGAAACAGTGAGTCTCGTCTTGAAAGTTTCAACGGTAATTGGTAAGCATATTCAATGTGGAATATTATTTCAACATCGACAGAGAAGGCACGGTCACCGAAACACGTCTTTGACTTTCGCACTCGCAGATCACCCCCTATCTCCTTGAGGGCCTGTTCTAGATGACGACGCACCAACACAATATGCACTGAGCAACATGCAGAGACCCGTTACACCAACAAAGCCAGTTTATGTTTGATACGGTACTCCACTGGGGACCAGTACAAGACGTTGCGTAGCAATGGTGTAACACGGTCACACTAACCTTGCTGCCGCATTCAGGACTGATTGCAAACTAGCCAGCAGGTGCTTGGCTGTCCCTGCCAATAATAAGCTGTTGCAACGATCGACCTGGGTGACCACGAAGCAGATGACTTTGGCTTTTTCTGCCTCGAAAAGTAGCGATCGAGTGCAGCTCTTAATAAGACTCAACAGTCGAAGGCATCTGCTCCACATCTGTCTAACATGGCACGTCATCGACAGATCAGCCTCGATCAGAGCACCCAGGTCACGGACGACCTCTGAAGACGGCAACCTCACACCACACCAGAGGCGTACGGAGCTGAAATGCCGCCCGGGGCGACGAGCCGACGACCCAAAATGCCGCCCTTTTGGATATGCTATTTTCATCATGACGATCGTCGATCTTATTACACGTAGGGGCCTACGCCTATAATTTTATTTTATGAAGTTGATAGCTTGTCTGCATTTATCACTTTTCACTGCATTTATAGTTATTCGTCTTAGCTATAGCCTACATTTTCAACTTAATGAAATACTTATTATTAGATTTTTAAAAACCATTTTATTGCATGAGTTGCGACTGTCGCTGACTCTCCGCTTCAGTTGCGGAGATAGAAGAAACAAAATTATCGGCGCATAGCTGCAGCACCACCTACTTTTTAAAAATAGATTTTCTCTGGGCTTCAGCTCCAAATTTTCAGTGTTTTCCAAAATGCAGTCCCACTTAGCTCAGCCTCTTTCTCATTTTCATTCGTAATGAATGAATGAATGAATATTGAAGTGTCTGTAGTTAGTACAAATGGGCCGAGAGGAATTAGTAATTAGCAATTATAGTATCTCATAGTAAAACTCTTAAAGTTATTATCTCATTGGTTACAGTAAAAAATAATAGAGTGCGAACCAAACGGAACCATCAAATGGAAATGAATGAATTAAAGACAGACACCAATTTTTATTTATGAAAAATAATACTATATAAGATTTTATAATTTGTTAATGTCATAATTTCGCGATATCAGAGCTATTGCGCGCGAAGGACTTACTCAAGGAAGGTCACTACACAATAACTGCTTTGGGAGAGGCTGGAACCCGTGCTATTCGCGTTACAGGCTGAGCGCTCTCACCAATAGGCCACCGTGCCACGACCGGTAGCGACAGTGCTTATACAGATTCGCAATATTATCTCCTCTAACCATACATTCGTGTGTTCACAGGATAAGTCTAACACAGCATGAACAGGCCTAATAGTGTACCATCGTATAACAATGCAGCTACCATTATTAATGCCTTGAACATTATGGGAGTGACGCTATTCAAAGTCATTAGATAAATTATTTATGATCGATAAAATTGCAGAAAAATAAAAGGCACGTTGTATTTAGGTTGCACTCATAACCTAAAATTCGTAAATCATGGCCCAATACTCGCAAGCGCCGATGTAGTAGGCTGAATAGTCTCCCCCCTTCTAAACACTCCGGAGTCTATTTATCTCAGGATATATTGACTGGTGGAGTTAATTCTTGTTAGGAGTAATTGACCGGTGGAGTGTATTGTAACTAGGACTGAAACACTCCTATTGGTAAATTGACACTCCAGTGGAGTTGATTCTTTAGGACAAATTGAATGGGGCAGTGGATTCTTCCTAGGACAAATTGAATGGGGCAGTTAATTTTTCCTAGGACAAATTGAATGGGGGAGTTAATTTTACTAGACAAATAGAATGGGGAGTTGATTTTTCCTGGGACCAAATAACTTGTGGAGTGGATTCTTCCTAGGACAAAATAATTAAATGAGGGCGTTAATTCTTCATAGGACAAATTGAATGGGGAGTTGATTCTTCCTGGAACCAAATGACTTGTGGAGTGGATTCTTCCTAGGACAAATTGAATGACATAGTCTTAGTTAAGGAGTACACTCGGTGTAGGACCAATTAACAACGAAGAAAACTCATCCAAACGAAAACAGTCAAATACCGGTTGCACATTAAGAATCGGGGTCCGTAGGTTTCTGAATCTCGGTTAAGGTCAGGTTAGGCGTCGCGAGAGTCGGTTAGAGTAAGATTAGACGTCGTGATGGTCAGTTAGGGTCAGAGTTATGGTTAGTGTCGTCATTACAAAACATGGTACCGTCCACGCAACATACCAACAGATACCGTGAGACGCCAGTAAACTTACGCACACCGATACTAAATGTTCGCCTCAATTTGTCCTAGGACGAATCAACTCCACAAGTTATTTGATCGCAGGAAGAATCAACTCCATACGTCATTTGGACCAGAGAAGAATCAACTCCCCATTCAATTTGTCCTAGGAAGAATCAACTCCCCATTCAATTTGTCCTAGGAAGAATCAACTCCCTCATTCAATTTGTCCTTGGAAGAATCAACTCCCCCATTCAATTTGTCCTAGGAAGAATCAACTCCCCATTCAATTTGTCCTAGGAAGAATCAACTCCCCATTCAATTTGTCCTAGGAATAATCAACTCCCCATTCAATTTGTCCTATGAAGAATCAACTCCCCATTCAATTTGTCCTAGGAAGAATCAACTCCCCATTCAATTTGTCCTAGGAAGAATCAACTCCCCATTCAATTTGTCCTAGGAAGAATCAACTCCCCATTCAATTTGTCCTAGGAATAATCAACTCCCTCATTCAATTTGTCCTTGGAAGAATCAACTCCCCCATTCACTTTGTCCTAGGAAGAATCAACTCCCCCATTCAATTTGCCCTAGAAAGAATCAACTACACAAGTCATTTGGTCCTAGGTAGAATCAACTCCCCGATTCAATTTGTCCTAACGAAAATACTCCCGGAGTGTTTATTCGCAGGGTGGAGTGTTTTTGTCCTAGTATGGATCAACTCTGGACTCATTATATAAGTTTACTAGGATAAAAACACCCCCGGAGTCTTTTTGTACGGAAAGTGCATTCAGCCTCCTACACCGGTGGCATTGTTTGTCTTACTGATCCCTGTGCATTTTTTCATATATTAACAATGACAGAATTTGGAATTTGCAGTATATTTTATATTTGCTTGGAAAAACAATTTGAGCAACAGGTTTATCTAAGACATACCTTTGAATTTGGGGTAATACATCAGACGCATTTTATCGTATCGTATCGTATTTGAGCATTTGTAAAGCGCCTCTCGTCGGGTGAACCGTTCAGAAGCGCTCCCAGTGTGCTATGCCCCGCGAAAAGAAACAGGCTTTGAGAACAACGAATGAAGAAGAGAGACTGCCGGATAGAATTGTAGAGCGAACAGAAGGAGAAAGCGCATTCCAAAGTGAGTGACCAATTGATGCAAAGGAACGAGACTGAGCCATAGAAGTTCTAGACCGGGAACCAAGAGGTCAAGTCTATTGCAGGAACGAAGTGGACGGTGGGAGGAAGCTGAATGAGGCCGAAGTATTACGCCAACCAGATATTTCGGGGCAAGACCCCTCTGAGCCTTGAAGATCAGAGAGAGGATTTTAAATTGTATGCGAGCATGCAGAGGGAGCCAATGAAGTTCGTCAAACATAAAGGTGGAGATATGAGAGTACCGGGGAAGGCGGGCTATCAGTCTAGCAGCTGTGTTGAGGACCGACTGAAGAGGAGAGAGACGAACCTTAGGAAGACCAACAAGAAGGGAATTGCAGTAGTCGATCAGAGAAAATATAAAAGCATGCACTAGAGTAGTGAAGATGGAGGAGACAGAACGACGAATGACCCTGAGACGCCTTAAGTGAAAATAGGAGCGCTTCAATTTCAATATCAAGCGGACTCTGACATACATGTATCCTAGTAGTCAGTGTAAAGTTGTCCTTGAATGGTCTTAAAAGCCAGCGTTAAAAGAAGTTTCTGGTGCTCTAGCACGTGTTGTAAGAATTACCGTAACGTATGAATCGCTGTCACATAGTTATAACTGGTGTTACAACAATGTTAGAGGTCCTGAGTGGCCGAGTGGGTTGGTAGCCCGCTCGTCACGTCGGCGGCCCGGGTTAGATTTCCGGTCGGTCGGTTTATCAGAGATTAATTTCTCGGATCTTTACTGCGGGTGGCTCGGTCGCAATATAAACGTGGAGTACAATACAATACAATACAATACAATACAATACAACACAATACAACTGGGGCGTAGGGGTATGTTCGGTGCCTTGCAGCTGGAGGGTTGCGGGTTCGAATCCACCTCAAAGCCGCCGCGTAGGGACCCTGGGCAAGTCCTTCACTCGCAATTGCTCATGCGCTTCGGCGTGAAACTCCGATTCAGCGTCCGCGCAGTAGTCGGGAGCGCCTCTGAACAACGATTCATATGTCGTGAAAGGCAACCGATAGCAGCTGCACAGGTCAGTAGCGAATTATACGTAGGCCAACTTATGATATCTCAGCGATGTAGATGAAACGATTAAATAAACATGTGGTAATTAGTTCCCATTCATTAGGCCTATAGCTGGCCTGCATAGTTTAATTGATTGACGCTGGTACCTGTGGCTCAATGTGGCCCGAGTAGTAACAGGAACACACAGTTTTGACATCATCATTCATGTATTGGTAAAAAAATAATCACGCTGCTTGTCAGTTCCAGATTCACTTACAAGATTGCTCCTCTGGAAAGCAATATGCTCTGAACTGACTGAAAGAGGAAGTAAATAATCCGCACCATCGAACTATTTTTACAATCACCGGGAAAACCCTGAAAACGAAAACGGAAAAAACCTCACATTAGTTAGGCCTAAATCTCATGCCAAAATTTATATAGGCCCAAACTCAAATTGAGATTTGTAACGCGGTCGGTCGGTTTATCAGAGATTAATTTCTCGGATCTTTACTGCGGGTGGCTCGGTCGCATTATAAACGTGGAGTACAATACAACACACAACACAACACAATATACTGGGGCGCGGTGGTCTTATGACTAACGCGTTGATGCAAAATCAACGACCTCTTGATGTAAAACAAAGATTTTAACGGGGAGGAAGATGAACTACTAAATAAGGGGCGCAAGGGCCTCTGGTCTATCCGGGGTGAAAGTCGCAAGGGCTTCTGGTCTAATGGAAAATAAAAAACCCGGTTATGAAACTGAAAGTGAAGAAGCTGTTTGGTGATTTTTGTCACTATAAAGCAGAAATCATGTAGCGTATTTCTTTGACGAGTATAGGCACTATCGATAAACAAGAGGTTATTAACTCCTTTACTGTGGAATAAATGTCTTCAATTATTTCCACACAGGAGTAATTATTTTTAAAGGTAGTTTGCAAGATAATGCATGTGATGAAATAAGACATATTCCATGCTACCATTCTGTGCTCTCAGAAACATATTTTACAACAAATAGCCCTTTATATAGCACCAGTTCAATCCAACTATTCAACCTGGATCTAATTTCAATGTTGACACAATATAATATTATATACTTGGTGTGTTCCGATTTCATCTTTTGTCTATAATAGGCCTACATACGGCGAACTGATACCATATGGTTTTCTGGCTATATAGGCCTAATCATTTTTTAGCACAATAACGTTAGTAGGACCAGATTTTTAAATTGTTATCATCATGAATGTTCAGACACGTTATCATCACTTTCAAACAATAAACGATGTATTTGTTCGTCAGCTAAAACCACGCGAACAAGCCAACGATTCATTGTTTACATGCGAGTTGCGACCAGCATATGACCCAGTTTTAAAGTATGGAAGGCCGATGGTATAATTTGAATTGTCATTACGAAGTATTTATTTGGGATAATAATCTTCTTTATTGAAGCGCCTGACAAACGCACTGCTCTGTACATTTGAATGTTATGACAATTAAAAACAATTCACAAGAACTCAAATGACAGAAGACATAAAATCTTAACTACTAACAAGTTATGATAAAATTATGTTCTGTTCTTGACAGCCTGCAATACAACGGCGCAGCCTGCAATACACGGCGCTAATAGCAGCCTACAAAGCATGTCCGCCCTACGGATCTCGAACTCGGTACCTCTCGCTCTCCATGCCAATGCGATATCGGGCCCCTCCTCCCCCAATATAGTAAAGGGAAAAAATAATAATAAAGAAAAAAAGAGGGAAAAATTAGTTCAGGCGCTACATAAGCAATTTCGTAGTAGTTTGCAAAATGGGGGCGCTGGCGCACATAGTAAATGGGGCTTTTTTTTTTTTAATTTCGTAAAAATGGGGCCGTGGGCGTTAGCGGAGCCACTAACAGCCTTGGAGCAGCCTTGGAATCAGTCCAACATACACAGTTCACTGTCAAGGTGATTCTGAAGCCGCCAATTGCTTTATAAAATCCGCTCGGGCCTTCTCGCGACCTTTGTTGATCAGCTCTTTTTTTAAGCCTTCGCTGATGGAACCTTCAGCCATTCCTACAGATTTAGACCGGATCTCATCTTTCATGACGCGATATTTTTCAACCTCTTCAAGAATCAACTTGTACTCATCTTCGCTGATCAGATTATCTTCCAGAGCTTTTAAGACATGGCTGTGTATGGTATTGAGTTTACTGCTAGCCAGCACTCGTATGGCTTCGTGTTTTGCCGCTTTTGCCGAACATCTTCGACCGATGGCGACTCCAGCAACATCGAACAAACTTGACAACACAGCAAAAACCTCAAGAATTATTCCTGGTACTAGCCCAACTCCTGTTGCCAGCAAGGCTGCTCCTCCCGCACCCGCGCCTAGACCGAAAACTGCACACGAGGCGGAAGCACCGTTAATCATATTCACAGCTCTGCTGTATTTTTTAAAAAGAGCGCTACGAAATTCAACTTCAGATCTAAGGAAAGATTCGAGTTCACCAATTTTCTGCAGGCGAAAGTTCTGTGGTTCCATTTCAGACTGGTCCAAACTTTCTGTTGACTTATCATCCGAAATTGTCGGGACAGTTAGACTTGGATACAGCGACATAGTTATTATAATTCTTCTAAAAGTAGTGTTATATTTAACTCAATATCCGGAGTTGTTACAGTACCTCTTTTTTTAGCCTCAACTTGAAAACTCGTTTGGCTCGGAATACAAATTATCCTAGTCGCATTAAACTGTGAGCTGGAAATGTCAATTAGCCAATCAATTATGCGAATTGAGGCGTCTCCGTTACTTGCGCCCGATATAGTCAGTTTCCAGAACCCACAGTCTACTGTAACGGTATCAGCTGCGGTCTGTAAAGTGATGCAAGGAAATCGTGCGGCTGTTATTGGAAGATTCTTATACACCTTTGTGGCCAGTGTACCGGTTGCCGTGTAAATGTCGCGGGTGTAGTAGTCCTTTGACACGAAATCGATGTGTTCCTGAGGCACAGCGGTCAACATTGCCGTGGTGGGTTTCTCGATTGTATATCCCCAGTTGGTTAGACCAACGATATCATCGAGGTTGTATTTTTGCATATTTGTTTCTCCGTTTTGCCTGAGATATCCTCGGATTTTATGGTGTGAGTCAGCCATCGTCCAGTTTTATACTATTAATCCCCATCTTTAAAATATGTGAAGATCTGAAAGTGGCGAACCCTGGTGATCTTTGCTCAATCTTCATCATATTAGTAGCAAAGGCAAGGGCTGTAAACCTGTATATTTTATAAGCGCTGACGGAGTCGACGGAAAAGGCTTGCGGCTTTGGAGCTTCGGTAAATCGAGCGTTTGAGGTGAGTAGGTCTGTAAATACACCACCATCCTCAACGGCCCCACTTATCTTCCAGGACGTCATATTTCTATTAAAACACAGACTGACTTTCCATATGCGTACGGCAGTCGGACATTCAATCTGTAGCCAAGATCCAGCACCAGTGGTATTGGCTATCCAGCCCATTGCCACCTCTGCGGAGCCAGTATTCGTCGGGTTAAATGGAAAAAATGCTGATGAATTGGGCAAGTGTCGAACTGGCGGTGGGAATAAAACCTGTAAAGTTATTGCCAGAGGGCATGGGTAAGGGTGGAATGTGACCAGTATGGTTGAGTATCTTGAGGTTGCGTATATAAGTCATAATTATCGCGTCCAAGGCAACCGAGTGTTGCCTGGCAGCGAGGTCTTTGTTGTCCGCATATCTTTTTGCAAGAGAGATCTGAGAGTCTACATATTGCTTATTAGTCACATTTAACGCCCCCGATGGCACCCTGTTCAACCTTATCATGGCGCTGCTGACCATTTTTGAAACTTGACCAATACTGGCCCCATCACTGTTAGATACTGATGCTCCTTCCGGAAGTCCTGTAATTCTTTTTCCTGACATTGCTAAATCACCAGTCATGGTATCGCCGGCTTTGAGAATGTGAGCGCCTCTAATGGCTGCATCGTGTTCGTCTACATATCTCTTGTTAGTCAAGAATTTTGACCCAATGGGTATCCCTGGGAGTGATTGCATTTCATAATTTGTCATCAAATTTATTAGTCCATCGCTTAATAGTTTCATGCTTACCGCGTCGCTATCGGATGGTCGTGATATATGGCTTATAGGAAGTCCAGTAACCCTTTCTCCCACCCATATCCAAATTACCAGTCATGGTATCACCGGCTTTGAGAACATGTGCGCCGACGGTGGGGATCCGACCATCTGTATACTGTTTGGCGTACTCTCTGGCGGCGAGAGTTTTTTGGTCTGTATACAACCTGAGGTTTGTGTTAAGCGCAACATCCTTCTCGTCCGAATATCGCCTAATGATGGTATCCTTATCATCTGCGGTAAACTTAATAGCACCATCTACATATCGTTTGTTAGTCACATGCAACGGAGCGGAGGGTTCTCTATTTAAGTTTGTCATTTTGGCGTTTACTACATTCGTCACTTCATATATGCTCGATGCGGCGTTTATTTCTGTGGTTGACGGAATCGTTGGTAAACCAGTTACCCGTTTCCCACCCATATCCAAATTACCAGTCATGGTATCACCGGCTTTCTGCACATGTGCACTTCTAAGAATAGCATCCTTTTCGTCTGCATACTGTTTTGCGGCGTTAGACTTTTCATCTGTATACTGTCTGGCGGCGGCAGTTTTTTGGTCCGTATACAACCTCAGACCTGTGTTAAGGGCGGCGTCCTTCCTGTCCGCATACTCCTTAACAATAACATCTTGGGCGTTAGAAATATCCGCCTGATCGTCGGCGTACCGTACCACCTGTGCCCAGCTCACGGCGTCGCTGTCAGAATCTGGCGTGTCTGTCGTAGGAAGCCCAGATATACGGTTACCACTCATGTTAATGCCGCCAGACATAGTTCCACCAGCAAGTTGTAGGTTATCCAAGTCTATTGTATCCGCATAACCCTTCGTTGCGGCGTCAGCGTTCTCAGTAGGCGTACCAACATTTGTGATTCGATACCCACCAGATGAGAGAATTCCCATCATGGTATCGCCAACCTTGTGGACGAGCCCACCAGTGCTGAACTGCCATACTCCTCCACCTATCGTACTATGACTACTTCGACCAAACTTATCGACCGGCATCTTGTATTACAGAAAAAAGGGGCACATTTCTAATATAAAAATTTCAAAACCAAAATCCAAAAATCTAAAAATCTAAAACACAAGCAATTTATGTTCTTATGAGGCAACTTTTTAACATAGTTTAAGTATTATGTCTTCAAATTTTTGACCAGCAGCGAGCTGTTTGAGCACAAGAAGGCAGAGGTGGCCACATATCACATCATTTTGACCCTGCAGCTGAAATGTTTGTGTTCTGATGGGGCAATTTAAATATCGAGCGAGTTCTTGAGGCGGATCCAATCCATAGCTGTCAAAGTACACGGCTGTAGGACCATCTTGATCTCTATCAATTTTATATGCCACCCAGTGGGTACCATCGCCTTCTTTGGAATCCAGATTAACAATTCCACACTCTTTGTCGTGTACCACAGCGGGCAATCCATCTCGCATGAAAACACCGCGGAAATTAGGCAGTCCTCGGGCGGCTTTCTCGATATCAAAGTTGCTCAGAGGTTCTAGTTTTTTTTCCCGAGATAAAGTCCTGATCCCTTACACCTAGGGCAACAACCACCGGTAGTCTGGCGTCCGAGATACAACCCCTTTCCACCAGCATTTCGAAGCTGAGCTCGACTTCGCGGTTATGACGCTCTGCCTCAGCTTCGGCTTCTTTAACCCTTGCGGCTCGCTCTGCCTCAGCCAGAGCTGCGTCATTTGCCCTTTTTTCATGCACCGCCTTTGCTACCGCTGCAGCCCCGCCAGCTGCTGTTCCAGCCGCTGTTGCCGCCACAGCTATACCTTTAGCGATCAGTGGAAGTAGTGCCAGAAGTGGAAGAAAACCACCATTTTTTGTCATATTTTTCAGTTGTGTTTTGGTGAATCTCAACTCCATGCCACGGCCTTTATCCAAATTTTTAGCGACACGGTTAGCTTGGCCAGTCGTCAGCCCGAGGTTGTCTTCTCCATGAAGCTGTCTATAAGTGAGCCGAATTGTAGCACCCGTGCCATTGCGGGCGGCATTTGCCAGTGTTACCTTTTGACCTTCAGTCAGCGAAAGGCCGTGTGAGATGTACTTGGTTTTCATGTTCCTAAATACTTTTTCCCGAAATATATCTAAAGGGGACGTTATTTTTCTAATTAGTAAACGACATTGAATTTACTTCCATCCGATTCAAGTGTCATGAGTCGATCGCTGATCAACACGGCATATGCTATCGTATTAGCTGGAACTGCGGCGTCAAAGTTCACTTTAATCTGAATGTCCTGGGTCGTGGTTTTCAGGCGTTCCGATTGTCTGCGAACATCTAGTACGAAGATCGGGAAGAAATCTACAAAGTCGACCGGTGTTACTTGACAAGATGATTCACGCCCATCGATTCCACAGAACTCTTCCTTGAAGTCTCGCAAAGCTTTATAAGCACGAGAGATTTTCATCGCGGTAAAGTCGAGATTCATGTCAACGACTGGATACCGATCGCTGTTGAGCATAGCATAGATGTTGCGAACTTGTGCATGGTCGAAAAGTGCCGGGTTGTGATCCTGGTTTGCCGTCTTGTCCGGTCTGAAAAGCAACCAGAATCCATCGGGGCTTTTCCGTTCCTGATTTAACACTCAATCGCCACGAAAAAGTAGTTGCTTGCGGTACCGAAATATTATCGCATTGCATGGCTCGGAATGCTACAGGAATTTTAACCTTGGCCTCGATCTGCTTCATGAGCATGCTCTTATACTCCAAAGCGGGTATAACATGTGGCATAAACCAGGATAGCTTACTCAGTGTAATCCGACCAACGGGTACTGCAGCGGCCTTGAAGATTGCGTCAGCATCCGCCTGCCGGCTCAGCAACAAGGAATGTTTAATTCCGTACACATGTGTGTGATAGACGGGATAGACTTACCTCCATAATAAGGTAAATAGTAGTTGTTGATCGCTGCAACAAATATTTAAACTATTACATTTTATCGGACAGGTTCGAAAGTTTGAATGTTTCTCGCATCTATTAAGTACACTCACACTCGACAGTGATGCGTTTGCGAGGAACATTAATACTAACAAAGTACAACATCATAAAGGCAACAATACCTAATAATGGACACAAAGGGTGACTTGTATAGGTGTTTACTCGGAACAGACCGAAATGCTGCTGGATGGGTGCTGTGAAGATACAACTATGTTGAAACTGTACTGGGATAGCGACCACTTGTGGAATGACGCGGCTTGTGCAGCTGATGCAGCTTGTTTGGCTTGCACCGCCTTTGCTATCCCTGCAGCCCCACCAGCCACTCCTCCCGCTGCACCTAACCCACCAAAGAGCAGTGGGAGGAGTGCCAGAAGTGGAAGAAAACCACCATTTTTTGTCATATGTTTCAGTTGTGTTTTGGTGAATCTCAACTCCATGCCACGGCCTTGGTCCAAATTTTTAGCGACACGGTTAGCTTGGCCAGTCGTCAGCCCGAGGTTGTCTTCTCCATGAAGCTGGCCATAAGTGAGCCGAATTGTAGCGCCGGTGCCATTGCGGGCGGCATTTGCCAGTGTTACCTTTTGACCTTCAGTCAGCGAAAGACCGTGTGAGATGTACTTGGTTTTCATATTCAAAAATATTTATATTTGTTCTCAAATATAGATTCTTAAATATTGTTCCTAAAACTTTTTCTGAAATATATCTAAAGGGACGCCATTTTTCTAATTAGTAAACGAGATTGAATTTGCTACCATCCGATTCGAGTTTCATGAGTCGATCGCTTATCAACACGGCATATGCTATCGTATTAGCTGGAACTGCGGCGTCAAAGTTCACCTTAATCTGAATGTCCTGGGTCGTGGTTTTCAGGCGTTCCGATTGTCTGCGAACATCTAGTACGAAGATCGGGAAGAAATCTACAAAGTCGATCGGTGTTACTTGACAAGATGATTCTCGTCCATCGATTCCACAGAACTCCTCCTTAAAGTCTCGCAAAGCTTTATAGGCACGAGAGATTTTCATCGCGGTAAAGTCGAGATTCATGTCAACGACTGGATACCGATCGCTGTTGAGCATAGCATAGATGTTGCGAACTTGTGCATGGTCGAAAAGTGCCGGGTTGTGGTGCTGGTTTGCCGCTTTTCCGGTCTGAAAAGCAACCAGAATCCATCGGGGCTTTTCCGTTCCTGATTTAACACTCAATCGCCACGAAAAAGTCGTTGCTTGCGGTACCGAAATATTATCGCATTGCATGGCTCGGAATGCTACAGGAATTTTAACTTTGGCCTCGATCTGCTTCATGAGCATGCTCTTATACTCCAAAGCGGGTAAAACATGTGGCATAAACCAGGATAGCTTTGACAGTGTAATCCGACCAACGGGTATTGCATCGGCCTTGAAGATTGCGTCTGCATCGGCCTGACGGCTCAGCAACAAGGAATGTTTAATTCCGTATACGACCCTGTGGTAATCGTCACAAAACCCGAATAAATGTCTTAGGGGGATGACGAATGAAAAAGTGCCAATAGGGTCAGGCCTAGCGATGATCATTCCTCACCGATCCCTGAAGCCAAGATTTGCGACCGCTGCGGCTGCAGTGCCCGAGACTTGGCCGTGAAATTTAGTACAATGCTGACGGTTTTGCAATAGGGATAAGATCCAATTGTACAGAAAGTCAGGTAATGGTAATAGAGCAAGTTGTTCAGATAGGTAAGAGTGCCTAACCGTATCAAAGGCACGGGAAAAGTCTAGCGAGATAAGACGTACATAGGGTTCATCGTGTAACATCTCAAGAATACCGTGGGTGAGAGCAATGATGGCAGATGTAGTGGAGCCAGAGGGCCGAAAGGCGTATTGGTCATTAAGGGTAGAATTTATTTCGGGATCAGTGAAGATTGGGTAAAAGTAACTCCTCACAACTATTTTCTCCAGCATGCGGCAATGTTGAATGCAAAGAAATTATTTTCCTAAAAATACGGATATGGAAATTAAATTTAATGGGGCTAACTGATATTAAAGGGTACAAATATCACACTCAAGAATATAAACAGTTATTTTGATAATTATTTTATAAGCAACTATCATGTCTGTCACAATACGCTGCTGTTTTATTAGTTCACATAATTTTCTATTGTACTTAGTCTGTTCTGTTCAAGCAAGCGTATCAACAATAGGGCAATATTGGCCCAACATTCGCTGCAACAAATATTAAAACTATTACATTGTCAAAGAGTGGCTCAACGTTGACCAACATTGGCCAACAGTGAGCCAACGTGTGTGTGTGATAGACGGGATAGACTTACCTCCATAATAAGGTAAATAGTAGTTGTTGATCGCTGCAACAAATATTTAAACTATTACATTTTATCGGACAGGTTCGAAAGTTTGAATGTTTCTCGCATCTATTAAGTACACTCACACTCGACAGTGATGCGTTTGCGAGGAACATTAATACTAACAAAGTACAACATCATAAAGGCAACAATACCTAATAATGGACACAAAGGGTGACTTGTATAGGTGTTTACTCGGAACAGACGAAATGCTGCTGGATGGGTGCTGTGAAGTTAAGCTATGTTGAAACTGTACTGGGATAGCGACCACTTGTGGAATGCCATGCTTCGTTATTCCGAATTGACCTTTCAACCTTCTCTTCATGGTCGACAATTGAGAAAGCAAAGTAGGCTTAAGTTTGGAGTTTCCTGGATTTCTGTGGTCTTTTTTGCGCTTAACCCAAACAATCTTTCAAACTGCGAGACCATTCTTCTGAGCAGTTTTCGCATAGGCAATACTTTACTTCTATCTCTCATTATCATTGTTATAATTACTACAAAAGTACTAGTTATTCATCAACAGAACACCAAATTCTATCCATCAACATCAGGTGGTCAGCCAGACGAAGCAATTACGATTTAATTAAAAAAGGAATAAATTCAGGCTTAGGTTAAAGCAGGAAAACTAGTTGTAATGTAATCGAGAGATGAAAGGCTAAAGTAATTTTTCTAAAGTCAATAATGACTTCTGATCAAAGTTTCTCACGTCACAGTGCAGCAAGTGAACGAGATTGGGATGAGGATGAGTCGACAAATCCTGAAAAATTATAACATCATCATAATTAATTCTTTAATGCAGTTTCCCAACCTGGGTGCTGTGGCACTAAAGGTTGGGTTGAACCTGCTCTAGAGGTGTGACGGTTGGATATTTGTGCAGATTTTTCTGTAAAAAAGCTGTTGTAAAACTACAGATAATTACTACTGCGATATAGACCTACAGCTTTTCTTTAAACTTAAAGTCGTGTAGAACAATTCTCAGCATTGCGGTTGAATGCAAGGAATGTTTTTCGTCATTAAAATAAAGAACTAGCTGGAAGAAAATAAATGAAATTAAGGCCAGGTGCCATTGACTGCATGATGTTTAGTAGGGATACGACTTGCTCTGGAAAGGTTGGGAACCACTGCTATAATGTATTGATCTTCGTTCATTTAAACCACCGAACTGTGTAATAATATATATATATATATATATATATATATATATATATATATTGCGACAACATAACGGTCTGATAATTATTATTCTCTTACAAGCTTCATAAATCGCGAAGCTTTAAAATGTCGTTACAAATCATCAAGGCTTTCTGGATTTGACCCCAATAATGCAACCTGGTAATGTAGCTTGTCCGCTATGAACATTTGGATGGTTAACCTCAACGTTCAAGGCCAAGTATCGCTATAGCCTATGACCGGCCTTTTCGTATGAAATCTTCGGTGGTCCCTGGTTAGTAAAATGTTGCTTTGATATTTATCCCTAAAATCACATAGGCCTAGACTTCAGTAAGCAGAAGCCACGACTCCAAAACAAAGCAGAACCTGAAGTATGGCGATTTCTCGGTCGAGAACTTCAGGACGCATAGACTTAAAGATGGTCTTCTGTAGATTTAAACTCTTTATAGCAGCCATCTGTTCTGAATCCTGAAAGTAAACGAACAGTGATAATATTTTAAAGTGCTACAACTGACACAGAACAGACAGAGGCTGCAAAGACTAATGCTGTTGGTGAAGATTCATGTAACTCATAAAGTATTCTCTAACTCGGTTCGTCCATTAATTAATTAATTAATTCACTCAGTGAGTCAATAAACGCATTTAGTAAGCCAGTCAGCCGGCTATTAACCTCGCCAGTCAGTCAGTTAATTAGTAAATAATTAAATGGATCAAACAGCAGTATGAATAGCCTATACCTGTACATGACGCCCCTTGTAGACAGCCCCGAAAGTTCCTTCGCCAAGATTATCTGTGTTTTCATCGTAGCGATAATCACCGATTATCTTCATGTTTTTCGATGGTTGAATTTAGCTGAGCTGCGAATGGGGAAACCGATTAAACAATCGCAAGATATCAATCAAAATGGCAATTAAGCTAGTAAAGAATGCAGATCGACGACCGTCGTAAAAGATCGCAAAATAATCTAAATTGAAGCGAGCAATACGAAGCCATAATTTTACTCATTAGTCCAATAATTATTTGAAAATTGTCTAACAGTTCTAGATATCTTTTCGGATGTACTTCCTGCCCGGTCACGACAACACGTAGTCGAGAATGTAGCCTATTCTGATCTCTTTAGCCTAAAGACCTGTGCTAATTGCTGGTTGTCTCTAAATTCATAAGAACTGAGACTATAACTTTGTGTTTGTTTCAAGAGTTCTGTGAACTCATTGCGGTTCATCGCGCCTATCGACTGTCTAGGCTAATTGTCGGACTCTTGCAAATGACAGGATTGCTAATCTCTTTGGAGAGCCATCGACTGATTCTTTTTTTCGTTAAACATTGGCGCTATAAAAGTTAAAATATTATAAATTTTCATTAGATTATGATTAAGTTAAACCATTGTCTTGATTCCTGGTGGGTGTCCATTACTCTCAATCACCGTCTGATATTCCCACTGACAGTGTACGGTGTAGGCCTAGTTCTTTATTATTAATGGCACAGTTTGTCAGTGGACCCAAGTGGAGCAGAATTCTCGAAACAACTCTCTGTCTTGGCAGAGATTAAAACCATAATACTCTCGGTCGACAGCATAGCATGCTAACTGCTCAATAATCGCGCATCTCCATAAACTATATAGAAACTGGTGTTTCGTATCGAACGAAACTAATTTATTCATAAAAACAGTGACACATGAAGTTTCTTAAATTGAAATTACCTTACTGCTTTATGTAATTAATTAATGTAAATTTAAATTGTATATGTAGTGAAAATAGACTGTAAAGCTACGATCGTACTAATAAATAACAGAGAAATTTATCACATTTCTGATATATAGGGCCTGGTTTGGTGAATTTGGTAATTCTTGTATGTCTGCTCCTTGCCCAATTGACTACTAATTGTCTAATAATTAGCTTTTTGATGCTTGGTAATTCTTTCATGCCTACTAATTGTCCACTGTTTGCCTAATAATTAGTTTTTGATGTATGGTAAGTCATTCATGTGTACTCATTCCTTCATTCTTTGTCAGTATAGGGGTAATTGTCCGGGGGTTATTGTCCGGGGAGTTAATGTCCTGTTACCATAGGGCCTAGGTCCAAACATTAACTTTAAGCCATTGTGGGTTCAGGTGTTTTCATTCGACTTATCTAGGGCTAGCATCTAGTGTCTTTACTGAGCGGTTATGAAAGAGAAAGGAAAGTTATCGAAATCGAAAGAGAAACTAAAGAAGAGCGAAAATTTGTTCAGTCCTAAGAGAACAGCAGTGGGTCAAATTCTTCAGTCATGGAGTACTTCAAAAGTCTGAATAATGCAAAGGAAGGGACAGAAATCAATTGACATTGGCACCAAACAATATTACGCAGACATCACTTGGATGCAAAAACATCGAAGTCTATGAATATGTTGTTGCAAAGCTTAGAAAGTCAATGGTAAACAGAGACCAGCTGATCAATGGCGGTTCTAGGAGTAACTGTGGCCTAAACACATTATCCAGTCTTACAACCGATCCTGGAACATCCAACAGCCACCTTTACCTTCATAATCACTTTCCATCTCAGCAGCACACTGGATCCTGCCGCGTGACCACTAGGGTGATTCAAGTTCTGTAGGAAAAAAAAATTAAAGTAGAGAATTAAGAGAGACTCTTTACTTTTTGAGTTCCTTTTACTACATAGAGCAAAACTGTGAAATTTGGCTGCAATATTATTGGTTTATATTTAGGACTGCCTCAAGAAACTCAAAGTTTTATTCTGAAGATAAATTTTATTAAATTAGTTTTTTTTATTGACAAGTATTTTAAATTACTTACTTACCAATTTCTTAATAAAAAAAACCCAAAAGAACATACAAAATTACTACTCCGCCATTGCATATCCGTGCCCTAGTACCACGCAGTGCCAGTCCCAAACCTGGATGAAGGAGGAGGGAGATGCTAATGATCTTTGTTATCACACAGTGTCGTTATCTGAAGCTATTTCTACTACTATAAATGTTAAGCATAAACAAAATGGTGGATTGTGCAAACAACCAAATTTGTTAATTTAATATTATAATTCATGAAAAACAAAATACTGAAAACTATTTGAGAAATACTTTTTAGTATTTTTAATAAAGAAAATAATATTAGGCCTATGGCTGAAACCAGGTCAAAGACTTTCATTTCATCTTATTAGAGAACCTCAGGAAACATTTTGGGGGTAGAGTATTACCTACAAGCTTGGGTAGTCGCCTCAATGGAGTTTGTGTTTTAATGGAAAAAAACTTGAAAAAAATGTGCTATGGCTTGCTTGTCACCATCATATGCATTTAGTACTATGTGTAGCCTACACGTGTTCAAGGCAGCTTTTGGTCCAAGATCAGATCCAGATGTATTTCTTTTGAAGAGATTCCAGCAATATTGACCCAGAATTGACCAAGAAATGTACTCTTCTAATACAGGCAATTGTCTAAATGAACCGTTAAAGACACTAAAGATGGAGATGATACAATTTATTCTAAAGGAAAAGTGAACTGGAAGCTCCCGAGGGAAGACTATAGAGAATTGTTGGAGCACGGTCTAATCTCTCTTACAGAGTTTCCACCACATGGAGCAAATTTTTTAGTGCCAGATACATTCCATCATGCACACTGGATGGCTAAACTCATTTACATTTTAAAGATTTTTTTATTTCAAAGTAAATTCAAGCTAAGACAAATGAAGCCGCTGGTTGTTTGAATTTGGATTTTTTATAACCTTAGTTTATGTGAAAGCATGGATCACATGTCCCAATGCATGTGATCTACACTTAATATAAGAGCTAAAAAATATTCATCAACATCCAAAGTAATTTCGCAAACAGGATTGACAGCAATTGGTCGTCACTTATGGTATCTCGGCAAAGAAATGGCACTACTTGGTTTCTTTCCGAAAACGTTTCCACAGAAACTAAACGTCTCAAAGAGGGATTGCACTAGCATCAACCTTCAACTCAACCTTGACGAGGCGAGAAGATCAAAAACTATTTTTGTTGCAAATTATAGAAGACCATCGGAAACAATTTCCAAATTCAAGGAAAAACACTTTTTACCTGAATGTAATGAGCAGTGTTATCTAGTAAATACAGTAAAGAAAGAAATTGGGTACTTACATACTTTCTACCAATATTCATTTTAATTAATTAAAAACATATTGGAATTTCAAATAATTATACACAATAGCTTCTTAGGCAGTGCTACATTGTTTTTTAAGACTGCATTATTAAGTTTTCCAGTGAAATTGTTTGTTTACTAAAATTCAATTTTTGCACAAAACGAATTAAATTTAAATAATTTCAAGGTCGTTGAGGCAGTACTAAATATTATCCAATTTCATTAAAATTTTTCCCCCGTTGTCTTATTACCAAAAGGAACAGAAAAAAGCAAGAGCACAACAAATATGATTTTCAAAATTTGTTTGAATCACCCTAGTGACCACTGACCATCCGCGAAACTGGCACCGAAAGTGTTTCAACAACGGACTATTTCGGGTTTTATATAACGCCGGTTGTTTTATCTGGTCTCCCTGACACAGTTTTGTGTAGCGCTGAAAATTTTTGGAGTTTGCATTACATTGTGTATAGGAGAGCCTATGAGAGACGTGGCCTATCTTGGCTTGGTCAGTGTGCAGTTAAGTAGCCAATAAAACCTCTTGCCTTAGCAATAATCATCCTGTTGACTGTTCACTGTAACTCTAGGGGGGTTAGCGTGCGGGGTCATCAACCGATAGGTCGAGGGTTCAAATCGCTGCCAGAGGAGAAATGTCTTTCGACATTTAGACTTCACAAAGACCTCCCTACCCAACTCAGCTGTAATGACTACAGGGACCATACGCTATGCAGTCCATGAGAGGATCAGACGGCGAGGGAGAAAGTTGGCCGAACCCGTTTAAATGTCACGATTAGGAAAAGTGAATTCAGTGGTATTTCATACTGCTTCGTAAGAGACTGCTCTTCTCTTTTTCGTTTCACTGTAACTCTAATTCTAACTAACATAGCCTAACTGACTGACTAGCTACCACGCAGTTCGGTATCGAAATAATTACAACACCTGTCCGTGTTACCCATTGATTTACGGCATCATTTCAGTGTGATTAAAGTTTTTGATTTATTTCAGTTTCCATTTCAGTTTCAGTTAACTGGAATAGCCTCATTCCAGTTTCGATTACAGTTTTTCGGACTGATTTCAGTTTCTATTTCAGTTAAAGTTTTCATTGAATTTCTATTGTAGTTTCAGTTTTCAGCCAATTTCTATTTCAGTTTTTGACGTTGTTAAGCAAACTTACGAGCTAATGCGTGATATGAACATGTTCACACATGTAACTTCTTATTGAAAAACTGCTATTATGTATTCATAATTTCATATAAACACAGAACCTTTCATCGTAAAATAGCCCCAGCTACTGAATATTCAGTAATTAAATATATTTACAAATATTACAAGCTACCAAGGTTGGGTTAATGATGGAAAACAACTATTTTTGCCGGGACAGTGGCAATAACCGGCAATAGCCGGTTATTGCCAGTTGTTGCGCGTTTTTCCAACGTAAAGATACGGCAAATGAAAATCATATTTCACTGCACAGACTGCATACTATAAGTGCATAGTTATAATAAACCAAACTAAACTACGGGTTTACCCACTTTACAATAGGTCGAAGAAAGTGACTCATAGATAAACTACTGGAATTGTTGAGATTTGATCCTGGTGCTGGCTGACTTGGCTTTAGGCCCTACTTTCTTTAGTAACGCCGACTCTTTAGAAATTAATTCTTCATAAGCGTCCTTGTGTAGCGCTTTCAAATGGACTCGAGCATTAGTACAGTTGCGCCCTGAGATTTTGCGACCACATGGCTTGTTGTTAACCTGTACAGTACATACGGAATTGTCGTTCAAAACGTCTTGCAAATAGTAGTCCCACACTGGGCATTCTCGTTTTCTACCACTCATACTGAATACTCATAGCGAAATATTATGATATATTTAAACAGTCTAAACTATAACAGAAATTGTTCATTACAGAAAGACAATTTCCAAACAAACATTCGGTAACTTCCGTCCAATCGATAAAAAACTATTAATAGATATCACTGGATAAAACATAAGTTAGACTTTATATAATGAAATCATCATCGAGGATGGCAAGAAAAGACATTGATATATGAATATCAATGTATATATACATATTGATAAGTAAGATTAGTGCCTACGCATTGATCTAAATAAACTTTCTTTTAAGTTGGCAATTTAATGCATGTAACTATCAATTTCAGTTTTTGAATTTCAGTTTCTATTAAAGTTTTGGCCATTCCAGTTTCTATTTAGTTTCAGTTTCTTGGCTATTTCCGTTTCCGTTTCAGTTCCAGTTAACTGAAATCAAATAAATCAGTTAACTAACATTTCAGTTTCAGTTTCAGTTAACTTGAATCACACTGCATCATTTTCTGGACTCAAGACTTATTTGTTCTGTAAGGCCTACCCTGCTGTTAGTTGACTGTGAGGCGCCCTTGTAACGGCATGGCTGTGTTACGGCGCCATATAAGTTGTCACTGTTATTATTATTATTATTATTATTATTTGTTATTCGTCAATTCCTTCGCAATATAGCCTAGTTATCACGAAACGTTTAGTATATCAACAAGCACGAATTTACAAATAAATAGATCTAAACTATATACAAATGCTGAAACTAAACGAAAAATAGAATTACCAACCAGACCCGAAGAAATTTACACTGGAATTGAAAACGAAATAAGTAGCATTAAGGCCTATTCTCGGGAAGTTTACAACATACGCTGATACTATAAATAGCAGCAAAACGCAGCAGCAAAATTTACCTGACTGTAAGACGTAGAACGTCGTAGACCAATTCAAACTTCGATGAAAATAGTTCATTGTTATAATTATTACAAACAATTCTGCTTTTGTACAAAAGTGTTTCTAAAAATAAAACCGCATAGTCCAAGAATCAATATGATTATGCCATTATATTAAAGTCAAAGAAATAATTAGCTGGTTGTGGTAGCTAAGTATAGGTCATAATATTATAGGCAGGGATTGGTTGGGACTGGAACGCACCGGAACACAAATTCTGCACTGGCGAGAATTTGAACGCCGACCCCTCGATTGACAGTTTAGTGCGCTAACTACTAGACTATCGCTCACCCCTTATCTGCATCAAATTGCATACCAACCATAGACTCTGTCTTAGCAAAGTGATCTGGAAAATGACCTGGTAACGGTTTGGGTTTGGACCTTTTGGTGCGCCATCGGTTGATGCCATGTGCATTAGACAAAGGCAGCATAGAATTTACTTATTTCAAGTGTTTTAATTTCAAATGGCTCAATCCACAGCACCATGGCATCTGTGGGATCTAAACGACGCCATAGTCATATACATTCATACATGCAATCATACTATGCAATGACTTTAGTTGTAAAAAAGATAAAAGTCAAAATGTAACAGGCAGAAGTCTACCAAATTACATACCTATTATGTACTCTAATAAAACTCAACAACACTGCATTGTTTTTCTATAAACAGTCAATTCGCTGCTCGAGACATGTCACCGATTATAAACAGTAAATAAAAACATTTATACATTACATTTATTGTTTTTCAATTTAATTCAGTTTATTGTTCCCACAATGTGCACACCGTAGAAGTTATGAGCAGCAATATATACATGATATTGGGTAGCAATAGGAACCCAAAATACACGTAGTCCCAACAAGAAGGGTCCTATTTAGCTAGAATAATACAAGGAGATGACAGCTAGCCCGAAAAGTCAAAGCTTGAGGAACTTTCACATTTT
The DNA here is from genome assembly GCA_020284085.1 of Aporrectodea caliginosa. Classification (NCBI taxonomy): domain Eukaryota; kingdom Metazoa; phylum Annelida; class Clitellata; order Crassiclitellata; family Lumbricidae; genus Aporrectodea; species Aporrectodea caliginosa. The sequence continues at coordinate 422,399 of JACEVL010000387.1, read as the reverse complement.
TATCCATAATATTTACATAAATCAAAGAATGAATACTGGGAAAGATCAAATTAATGCTCGTCTTAAACCAAGAAATCCTTGCTTGTACACTCAGTGTTCGAAAATAAAATAATTGTAAACAATGTATCAAGCATCATGATAAGATTACATAACATGTCCAAAAGTATTCTTTGATTTAATGAATAGGCTACATTTATTGTCATTCATTTAACTATGCCGGTTAACGATAATGCATCATAAATACCAACATGCCTATAATTGTATCACATAATTACGTGATACAATAATAATATTCCACACTATATTATAGTGTGGAATATTCTAGATTTGTGTCACAGTCGAAAAACATCCACAACATGCTGAATATTTATTTACATTTGAGAGGAACTGATTGTTCTATTTTTTTTCCTGTTTAAGGTGTGCGATTTATATTGTTTTGAAATTAGTGTTCAATGTTAAACTGGTTGTTACATTACTTTTACTACTGAACACCAAAGCACATAGAGAAAAAGCATTTATCACCTATACATTATGATTTCTTGTTTAGTTCCAAGGAACTGTGTTTTGAAACAATGTCAGTATGCAGCTTGTAGTTCCGTTATATAATGGCCATCAAACTATGTTAAACCATTAAATTATGCAGCGATATGCAACACAGTCGACGCGTCCAACTCGCAGTTTATGTAGCGCCAATCATTCAGCAGAAATTGCAGAACGTGGAGTAAGAAGATCCGGTCGAATTCCGCCGGGCAATCGTTGACAGAATTCAACGGTGCTGCCATGGGAAATTCCCGAGTCTTTTAACGAGCTACCGCTTCCGTATTCCAGTTGTCTGCCTACAGTCAACAACAGAACGTTCAACCAATTACAGTTTGACAACAGCTTAAATTAACTTCTATTGTTTGGGATCTTCGTTTACTTTATTGAAGACAATAGTAACGATAATGAATAACGATAATCTCAGGGGCCTGATAGCGCATTGGAATTACTACTGAATTGAAGAATATTCTACATTTTTGACCCCTCTCAGCTCTAGGAAGCGACAAGCGACGGGTTTTGACCCCTGGCGTCACAAATTATGTAGAGTGCTTTGCTGGTTTTGTTTCTACTTTATCGTTAATCTGGCAACCGGTTTCAGTCATTGTATGGTATGACTTGACAACCCCTCTGACTTGACGTTTTGCCTGTGAGTAATCGTGCCTTGCACTTCGCTTTCGAGTAGCGCTTGAGAAATGTGGTGTTTAGAATTACGATTAAAATTACACAGCTAAGTTATAGATGTTTCGATACACGAACAGCTGCCAGTTATTTGCAGTTGAATTGAAACAGTCATTTGCGAGCTTTTATGAAGAACGTGCAATACGTGCTTAGAGTCGCGGAAATTTGTTTGGCTGGGTCTCTTTTCCTTGGAAAGAAGAGGACTGGGAGAGATGATCCTACTGAGACCAACACAATTCTGCATAGACTCGAAAATATAGATGAAAAACGTTTTTCTGCAAGGCACTAACTGGAAATCTGAGAGGACACAATCTGAAACTGTATCATAAGGGTGAATATTTCAAGTCTGGTAACTTTCAGTTACCACATTATAAATAAAAATCCGGTAATCACATTTTAAAAAGCGGATCGTGTTTAAATAAATATTTAACTGCTAGATTTATTTCTTAAATATAAATATTGAATATTTCTATATTATTTTGATAAATTGAAAAAAATAATTTAAATGTCAGGACCGCAACCGGTATCCAGTGTAGTTTCGTTATTTTTAATTACAAGTAGTATTTAATGCATTGCAATAATTATATAAAGTTTTAAGAAGTTTTACAGAAATTATAATTTTTCACTAAAATGTGTACAAAATTATGCATCAGGAATTTGTTTTCGGTGTAAAATATTTTGTTAAAGGTTCGTTACTTACTTACAATTATTTCTGTCAGCAACGCAACCGCATCCGATTGCGACCCTTTTAGTCAGCTGTGTGTATATTTGCTGCGCATGCGCTCTGCTATATTGTATCAACTTCCTTTCGATGTGGAGATTGCATATGCAAATATAATTTTTGATCATTTCAAACAGTTGATTATCAATTAATTTTCGACTAACCTTTACGAGTATGTTTATTGAAGGTCAGCACCGCAACCTATATTACACACACGTCATTATCGTTTAAGTAAGTTTAGGTGTCATGTCTCAGATCGCAAGAAAATACTGAAGAAACGGGACTTTTCATTGTGCACGCTCGTCAAGTGGCGTTGGTGTAATATTTTTACTTAAACAAAAAGTCAGCACCGCAACCGTCAGCACCGCAACCAAGCAAGTAGTCGCGGTGCTGACTTCATGGTCGCGGTTCTGACACGTACTTAGGTGTTAGGGTTTCTTTAGCTCTTAACAGAAATAACCATTATGTTTGGACAACGTTTCAGTGGTTAGAGTCTGAGTGCCAGTTAACTCTAACTGTAATTTTATTCATATCTGTAACCATACCCTTTACAGTAAATTTCAGTGGCAAAATTAGACAATGAAAATTGTATATATATCTTCAGTATTGACAATGGTTACATTGCTGTGTTTTATTATATTTCTTCAAGCACATCTACTGTAATCATGCCTCTTACTTCTAAAGAGAAATCAGCAATTTGGAGAGCAAAAATTAAAGCAAACCCTGAGCTGCATCATGCTTATTTGGAAAAAGAGAAGAAACGTCGTGAAGATAGAAAAGCTACTGGGAAGTTGAAGCTAGTCGATGAACTTAGTGCAAGAGATAGGCGAGCAATTAATAAAAAGTGGCGCAAGCAACAGCAAGATTGTCGACAAAGAAAAAAAGATCAGTTGAATTCACCTGCTGAACCTCTTGGGTCACCTCAATTATCAGAAACATCTGGATTATCTCTTACCAGCATATCGGCTAAAGTGCGTGGTCGGAAAAAAGTTGTCGGTGCTAAGGCTAAGGTTTATCGTGAAAACACAAAATTGAAAGAGAAACTGGAAGTGATGACAACGCAAAGAAATAAGTACAAGCAGCGTCTGTTTCGTATTCAGGGTAAATCAAAAAACAAAAGCAACAGCAACACACCCAATTCAAAGACGAAAGTCATGTTGAAGAACTGCCGCGTAGGGACACCTGTGAGAAGAACATTACTGTTTCACAATGTACTTGTGGATGGTCTGGGTAGCTTAATAAAAGATCCAAATAAAGCTGCTGCTGTGAAACAGTCAATACACAGAATCATTTCTGCAGAGACTAGCATCCTATCGGCTACTACGACTGGCACAGGGATATCTGAACTGTTCCCGAAACTTTTTGGCATCACGCGTTGGTCACAGAAAAAGACCAAACGCTGTAACCACTGATGTTGTGCAAAAGGTTGTTGATTTTTATGAAAGGGATGATGTGAGTAGGATGACATCGGGAAAGAAGCAATGCATCACCAGAAGAAAGAGGAAGAAACAAAAGCGATATTTAAATGACACAATGAAAAATCTGCATCTCAAGTTTCTGAGTGAAAATGCCGAAATTAAACTCTCATATACAATGTTTTGCAAATTCCGCCCCTTTTGGGTAGTTGCACCAGCTGTTGATGATCGAGAAACATGTATGTGTCAGACTTGTCACAATCTTGAGTTCATGGCTGGAAAACTTTTATTCTATGGGGTTATAAATACTCGTACACTGGGAATTTTGTCAAAGCAGTTAACATGCACAGGTGCAGCTGCAAAGACATGCATGTATCGTGAGTGTCATGATTGCGTAAACAAAAGGATAGAGAGACAATCAGCAGTGAATTATGGTCAGCTTGTAACCTGGAATTTATGGAAGTCTCGAACAGAAAGTCGTGTGCGCCGTGTTAAAGATAAAGACGAGGAGTTCACTGTTAAAATCATTGTTAAAGATCTTGTAACAGGAACGATTGAGCAACTGATAGATGATTTTGAAGCTGAATTGAAGAAGCGTGGTTGTCGACATTTGTACAACATTGAGCATCAGTTCTTAGCTATCCATAAAATGAAGCGAAACATCAAATCTGATGAAGCCGCTCTTCATATTGATTTTGCTGAAAACTATGTTTGCAAACTTTCATCAGAAGTGCAGTCAATGCACTTTGGTGCATCTAAAGGCCAAGTGACGATGCACAATGGAGTCTTGTATCTGCAGGACAGAAAGTTTGCCTTCTCCACTTTATCTCCTTCTACAAGGCACGATCCAGTTGCCATTTGGGCATACCTTTCCCCTGTCATTGATTGGGTGTTAGCCCTAGTGCCAAATTTACGTGTTCTTCGCTTTATCAGAGACAGCCCTGCAACACAGTACCGTTGCAAAAAGAATTTCCATTTCTTTTGCAACCAGCTGTTTGAGGTATGCCCACCCACATTTCAACTGGGTTCATGGGATTATAGTGAAGCTGGTCACGGAAAGGGAGCAGCTGATGGAGTTGGAGCACTGTTGAAGCGGACCGCAGATCGGTTTGTTGCACAGGGACGTGATCTGCCTGATGCAGCTGCAGTTTTCGAAGCTTTGGTTGACCCACGACTGAATTTATCTGTGAAACTATTTCTTGTTAAAAGCCAAGAGATATCTGATATGGAATTGTTGTTGCCAGCAAATCTCAAAACACTCAGTGGCACAATGTCTGTCCACCAGATTTGTACAAGAACCAAGGGTGAAATAACTTTTCGGCCACTCAGTTGCTACTGCAGAGTAGAGTGTGACCCCTTTCCTTATGAATGCTACAGTCCTGGCACGATGGTGTATGATGCTACCACTCGAACACCGCCACAAGAAGCTTCTCCACAGTTACCACCTGAGCAATGTCACTTACCGCAAGATTCCACTACTAATGCACAGCTGCTCCATGAACCTTCTGATGTGCCTTTGTCTGTGCAGTCTCCTGTTGATCACCAAACTTTACCTGTTCTGAATTTACTGTTACCCATTGAAGAACCCAGTGATGAACATATTGGAAAGTTTTGTGTTGTAAAATACAGTGGTCGACCTTACCCAGGGAAAATTATTAGTGTCAATTTTTTGGATGGTGACATAGAAGTTTCATGCATGGCTACAGTTAGAGGCCCACGTGGTTCCATAGCTAACCATTTCTTTTGGCCAAATACTCCAGACATTTGCTTTTATGAGCTTCCAAACATAATTAGCCTCATTGATGAGCCTAAAGCTATTGGTCTGCACAGCAGGCATTGTGCATTGGAAGAATCAGTTTGGGCTGCTATTCTGTTGAAATTAGGTTTGTAATCTAAAGTAGTTTTGCTGTGTTTGTATTGTTTGCTGATTATTGTAGTTTTTATTATGTGCAAGAACTGGTTTATACCATTTTTACTTAAGCAGCATCAAATGTAGTCTTTGGTGTTGTGATCTGATTGAATTCAGCGTTTTTTTTATTTTATAGCTGATATTTGCTCACATTGGCCTATAACTTGTCATATATATATCTTACTAGTCTGTGGTGCTTTTGTTCACTAATATTGGATCAGAATAAATATTTGGAAGCTTTTGTTCATTACAGCTGTATTATTACTGTACTTGTGAGATAGCATAATTTACATTATTATTTCATGTTGCTGATTTCTATAACAGTTTAGAAATGATATCAGTCAGTTGCGGTGTTGACATTTTGGTGCTAAATTTATGTTGTTTTTGTAATTATTTCTGATAATCTAATAATATTCATTTTCATTTCACCTTATTTTCATTATTTCCATGTGATGCAGTTTATACGAACTATGAAACTAGAGACAAAGTTTTGTTATTCAGCTTGTTTACCGACATTTTGAATTGGTTGCGGTGCTGACATAATGTGGTTGCGGTGCTGACATGGTATGCCACACCAACAATTTTTGAAAACAATATTTATGTGAAACTAGGACAGATCCGTTATGAACCATATTATAATATCTTTACACTGTATTTGTAGTTTTCATTTTGTAACTTTTTACAGTAAAAATCATAACTTTTTTTTTTTTTTTTTTGGTGACTTAAAATTACCCATTATCAAATATTCACCCATAAGGGTGTGCGATTTAGAGATTAGAAATTTCTGTTTTAGCGATATAAATTGTGGATCACTGTAACCGGCTACCACAGGAAATAGTATCAGCACTAAGTTTTAGCATTTTCAGATAGAAACTGAACAGTTGGATGGAAAGATGGAGGCACTAAAGGCTTTATAGCTTTACTAGTCTGTTAGTTGTAACTGTAAGTGCCCTCTTTGGCACTTTGAAGGAATTCAGGAAGGAGGAGGATGTATTGTATTATTGTATAGGCCTGTGGCGCGGAAGCTGAGGAAAGAGGAGAGAAAGAGACAACCCTGCTATCATGTCCAGAGTCCACTGGAAACTATATTCCCATGTGGGACACCTATTAAGTCAGCATTGGTCTCATTTATTGTCCATGAAAATGCTAGCAGAGAATCGCTCGTTATATGTGACGAACTTCTTTCTTCTAACAGCGGCTTATAATAGCAGTCATTTAGTCCGCTCAATAAGTTACGTTTATAATATACTAGCATTTTATACCCCGCGTTGCCCGGGTTTTCCCCATGCGTAGTTTTTAACAGCTGCAAATAAAGGTTACCTACTTAGGCTACTTACTATATATATATCTGAATGGAAACGATATTAGAGGTGAAAATAGTGTTTTCCCGTGTATTTGTAATAGCGTAATCCCTCATTGCCGCTTGATGGGTTTGAAAGTCAACTAAAAATGTCCATATATCGGAACTGAAAGTAAATTTTAAGTTGAAAATAGTTGTGTCGAGATAGAAATTCGGATCAGAACGTTCGTTAAAATTTGTGCATCGCCAAAGTGTTGCATTGGCGAGTTTTTAGTTTAGATGACCTAGAAAATCGCCCGTGGAAATTTCTTATTAGAAATAAACGGGCATCGCGAGAAAACGGGCTTCACCTAGATATTAAGGCGTTTGAATAAATGACCACGTTGAAATTAAAAATGTTCATATCGGAATTTAAAGTAAATTATGAGTTGAAAATAGTGCCGAGAGGGTTATCTCCGCCTTATAGTATAGATAGGCCTATTATTTGTTCCCCGGGCTAAATAGTAGACGAAGCTATTACCTCTGAACTCTGTCTCTTATTGTCGAGCTGTTCTTGTTCTATAATAGCGATCGTAATTTTTCGGAGCGACGACCGCGTTTCTGACGAATGCGCCTGATTTGCATATTTAGCCTCGCGCCGCTCAATTGAGGCTAAAATATGCAATTTAATTATTACGCTGGGGATGCTCTGTGCCGTGTGTTGTAGGACGTTTTCAGAAATCATAAATTTAAAATGTCCATATTTATATATCGGCATTTAAAGAGAATTGTGAGTTGAGAATAGTACCGTTTGCCTACAAATTGTTTTAAAAAGGCTTTGTAAAATCTTTCGTAAGACGAGAACGTTCCGTTTCGGAGCCTTTAGCGGCGGGACAAACAAACATACAAACGGAAGGACAAAGAAAACAGACTTAGACTTATAGTATAGATGAGACATTGTGTTATTAGTTATGACATTCAGCATGCTAGAATATGTTACAAATCGAAAAGTTACGTAGCACATGAGTTTATGAATTAGAAGTAGTAGACAACAACAACAAATTCCTTCTTATTTACCATCCAAGTTTGAGGTTTCACTCAATTGCTCTGAACTTCACAGTGGATTCGTTTCTTTCTAAGCGATTCTTAGATGAAATGCCAGGTTAGAATGATATTAGTATATTAGTATATAGTATATAGTATATTATGTGCTGAATGAGAACAATGAACAGCACTCTAAATCGTAGGGTTCGAAAACAATGACATTTTTCATTGTAAAAATGAATGGTTGTATGAGTAGATGTACCAAAGCAAGGAAAAAAGTCCTAACTTTTTTAGAACTTTACGAATTAGTATGCTATTCATTTTACTCAGAATTACTTTTGAGTTATGCTGTGAAAGCAAAGATTATATATTAGTAAATTAAACGAACATCAAAACATTTATATTATGCATACTTCGTTAGTTTGGATCATCTTTGAACCTCCTGGACCGCGAACAGATACTCCGATGGCTAAAATAGATAAAACCGTAGCAGGCTGATAATATGACCACAAGATAAGGTACAATTAAGGTTCACTGAAATCTTAGGTTATTTTCCTAGATCAACGTTCAATAGGACATCACACATGATAGTAGGCTGTTGTGTAACTTTCGGTTCAGTGAAAATCCGCACGCCTGAGTGGGCAGCAAAAACACAGGTCCGCAACTATACATTATAATGCAATTTTATAAAATACCCATAATATGGGTACTTTTTAAGGTGCTCTAGAATGTAGTTAATCACAGACAGGCATCTAACTATGCTAAGCACTGCATCCTGTGAATTCTCTCAATAACGCGATGTGAAATTGTAAATTCAAGGCCCTCTTACAACAAACACTTTAGGATTATTGCTTAACAAAGATGTTCCATGCTCCAGAATTGCGTCTACATATCAGCGCTTATACCGATGAACCTCCACATAAACAGATACTCAAAAGTTAAAATGACATGGTACGCTAATATAGCGACCACGATCTTTTCTATTCTAATTGAGCCCAATCTTCATCATGACTATGTTGTTTATTATAACTAGAGTAATGATGATGACGATTATGACGATGATGATGAGGAGCAGAAGGAGGAAGAGGAGGAGTAAATTAATAGTTATTAGAAAGTAAGGTTGTTAATACTTAATATGCTTCGAATGTTGTCGCATTAGTACAATATTATATTATTATACTTACTTTCTCCAAAAAAGGCATGATTCAGGAATTTGTCTGTAATAGGTTATAAAATGAACATATATTAAGAACACCTGCAAGCCTATCCATGAAACGTTATTATTAGTAGGCCGTATGACATTAATTTTGCAAAATGAGCTCCAGTAGCCAAACAAATATAAGCTAACTTTTGTCCAATGGTAAACAGGGCATTGCGTACTGCAGCCTCAGCCTGCATGTATTATAAAAGCGTGGTTTGATCAGTTTGTTTGGTTATAGGTAATTTCATTGTTTCCAGCTATAGAACAAGAAAAGATGCTTAATTGGTGGATACGTACTGCCTATTAATACACAGTATTCGTAAGCTAAAAGCATAGTATTAGTGAAATTTGTAAAACAGAAATAGATTCTTCGATTAATTTCACAGTGAAATTCTGGGTACAGCTTTAAATTATGTGATCGAGGCAATAAAATCTTTGTATTTACAGACTTACACTTTCAGCCATGCATAGTCGTTCATGTATAATAGGCATACGTCAGAAAGGGCTATTTAGGATTGTTTCATTTAAACTGCCCTAAATCCGAAACCCGTGCACCAATTGACTTAGAATTTACTGTGGACCATTGCGTATTGCCTATATTCTATCGCAGGTAGTGGCAAAACTGATTAATAATCATAATTAGCCATTGAAACATAATGAGTCCTAAACAAGCGTTTAGCGGATTATTAGTAAAAACGATTATTCTCACCACCGTCAAGTCTCTTTAGTGGATCACGCACTAGTAAAAAGCTGCAGGAGATTGGACAATGATTGTTTCGCTTTATGTACTGGTCGGCAGCCTGAAACAATTGCATGTTCTCTTTCAATTTCTATGATGGCATTATATCACTGGAATAACGTGCTTGAATAACTATGAGCTAAAGTTAAAATTAGGAGGTCATGGTTAAGAGATTCCACTGTTTAGCAATGTAGGCTATGTGAAAAAATTCTCGGCTGTCGTAGTGAAATAGATGCATGCGAGATTCCACAGAGTTCCGTATAAAAATTATGCTTCTTCAGAAATGTAATGCTAAGTTATTTATGCAGATTTTGTGCCTCTTACAAATCATGATCTCCATTCCATCTGAACAACATTAGCTGTTTTCATATTATGCTTTTATAGATAGGGCTAACTGACACTAACTCAAGTTTCTTGAAATCTGGTGCTCCTTTCAGTCTTTCTATTGGATCTCCTGTTAGACACTGGAACATCATCACTCCTACGCTCCACAGATCAACTCTGTTGTTGTAGGGTTTGTTTGAACGTATTTCTGGCGCCTGTCAAAACCATCAGTTCATCAGTTCTTTCTTCGGGTAGGTTAAAAAGTAATTAATCTTTATTAGCGCGAGACAAACGCCAACACTTTACAGCAACAATGGATACAGTGTAAAAGTATTAAACTGTAAGTAAAACGATGAATTTTTTATAAACGCTCCTTTTACAAAACAATATTTAAACTTAAGAAATGATGAGTGTTTTGCATTCCGTAGCACTTTCTCTTCGTCAAAACTTGATGAAGTCTAAAACTAAGTTCTCTGAAGCTATAACACTGAAAATATAATTATGTCTGATTACCATATAATAGAAACTTCCGCAGAAGGTCTCAGTCGTAGCGTCAGGAGCAAGAAATTTTCCGACACCAAAATCCGCTGCAATAAATAAAATAAATTATAATTATTGATCATGCTTTTCTTAGTGAATTGCCCTCCAGCTAAACGTTCTGGAATGCTCTTCATTCTCTTCAAAACGCAGGCCTGATAAATAATTATGAAAGCTTAAGATTATTTCTTAATAAAATTAAAATATCTCTTCAAATGATACAAAAGTATCAAAACTTTAGTCATATAAAGTCCGCAGGAAGCTCGAGAATCATTTCTAGAAATGCAGTTTGTGTACCCTGAGTGACAGAAAAAACGGAGATAATTAAGAAAAAGGACTACTCAGTATGCTACATTCTTATGAATTAGGAAATCAATGACTCCACATGTATGTATGTATGAAGATTGTAACTGTACCGTACATATGTATGCATGCATGTCTTATGTATGAGCATTGCACCACCTTCATGCGAGGGATGCCAGAAAGCATGCATGGCGGCCGAGCGCAGAGCAGAGCGTATGTATGGAGTTATGTATGTATGTATGTATGCATGCATGAATGTATGAAGGAGCTATGTATGTGTGTATGTATGCATGCATGTATGTGTGTATGTATTTATGTATGTATGCGCTGGGGCACAGGAAACCATTTTATGTATGTGTAATGCGATGTGTGTATTATGTATTATTAAGATACTCATATATAGAGCGTAAGTGTATTTAGTATTATCAGCATACATGGAGCGCCTTCAAGAGCTTCAGTAAAACGCAACAGACATGAATAACTTATCTAAACAAACAGGCAACCTTTCAAGGCAGTTTAAAATGTTTTCGCGTATCTTTTTTACACTTGCCAATTTTAAGTGTGATCTCGCTCGGAGCCGGATAACGGTCGCCAGTAAAGCAAAGCAGAACGTTTTCTGGCTTCAAATCCCGATGTACAATGCTTCTGTCGTGTAAGAATTTCATACCGGATGCTGCAATCATGACACAAATCAAAGCCTATCTCTCACACTGGAGTGCATTAACCATTATGAACCATAAGATAACTGCAACACTATGAAACTGAAGAGATTTGCGAGTTAACAGACTTCACTTAGGGTCACTATAGTTAAGGAATGAATACAGGAAACTCGTGTTTTCGTTACATAGACGTCTTGTCCTTTTTTGTCTCAAGCATTTTCTGGACTGCCACCTTCTAATTTCACAATGGATTCACTACGGCTGTCATTATGAATATAATATTATGGCACCACGCTTAAGGTCCATGTATATAAATGTGGTGTGAAATCAAAGCTTATTTGGAATTGCCGGGACATAACGTTCTTATCGAAGGAGCTATGATTAGACCAGTTACGCCAGCGTCTCTTTGATTTCAGTTAAGCCTGTGTGCATGTACGCAATATATGTGGGCATGCGAATGTATGCGTATTTATGTACATTTATAAAGCGCCTCTAGCAGTAATGACTATTCAGAGGCGCTTAATAATAACTGTTCTGCTGCTGATAGGTCTGACCTCACTCTTCTGGCTCTCTACCGGTTCTTGTTACTTTTGGGTTTCGACCGCGCTATTCAGATAATGCAAGCATTACATATGTATTGTATTGTATGTATATTTATGTATACATTTATATAGTGTATTAAGTATTATCAAGCTCACAGCAGTGGCCATTCAGTAGCGGTCCGAGTGCGAGCACCCCGAGAGTAGAAAAAGGTTTTGAGGATTGAGAAGGGAGAAAGATGTAGGAACTAGGAACATAAAGCAACAAGAACATTCTCTGGCTTCAAATTCCGCGACAATGCTCTGTCGAACGACATTTCGTACCGGATGCTGCAACAACAAATCACACTTTACGTCTCACGCAAGAGTACATTAACTATTATGAACTATAGGATAATTGCAGACACGAGGAATCTACCACTAGGCTACTATCTAAGTAATACCATTACGGGTCTTCGTTCATAGTCGCAGACGTGCCGCTTTCTTATAGTTTTTTAGCTAAACCGTCCATCCATATATTCTCAGGAATCCAGCCTACGGCTGTCATATGAATAGATTATAATCAATCCAGCTTCTGTTGAATGGAAAACCTATTTTCATCCATGCATCGAGGTTGATTTCCAGCTTATTTTTACCGAAAAATTAATTCGGCCAGATCAATTCAGCTTCTATTTCAGTCACAGGACTAAATTGTTTGTTCAATTGATACTTCCATTTCTGGAAACACTGGTTTTTGTGTCATCAATCCAGCTTCCATTTTAATTGTGACGTTACATAATATCAAATAACTTAGTAGACTTTATATGTCGCAACTCACAGAAGTCATTCAGTAGCGCTCCCAGTGCGAGAACCCCGAGAGTAGAAAAAGGTTTTGAGGAGGGAGAATAATGTAGGAAGAGACCCAGCAAGAATGGTTACACATAGTGAGCAGGGAAGGGCATTCCATAGGGTTGGCTCAATGGTTGCAAAATATCTAGTTTGGACCATAGTGGTCCTAACTCGCGGAACAAAGATATATAATATGGCAGACACCAATGATGCTATAGCTATACAAAGAGGATTGCCATTATGGAAAAATCTAAAATCAAAATTTATGGGTGGCAGAATTGATTTTAAAATCTGCCCATATGTTAGCTTGCATATTTTCCTCAAATGTAGAACACCCTTAATCAAAGTAGCATAGGTGTCATACACATGATCAAGTTAGGGTATCAAGCTAGGCATCAACCAAACGAATTTCTACAAAAATAATATCATGAACGGATTCTACATATAACAGCAATCGTACCAATCTGTTTAAAGAATCGCAGGATGGTCGATTCGTCTAAGACCCTGGTTACTGAAAAAGAAAATTAAGAAAATGCAATTTCATGTGAGCACGACTGAATTAATCGCTGGAAACGCTTATTAAACAAACATCATAGTAGTTACCCTTGCCGAAACATAGGCTAGCGCTCTTATCAAAGATACGATATGACTCTCATTGACGGTAGTGACATGTTGAGAAACTAAAGCTTTTAGTTTTATGATCGATCAGGTTGCATAGGCCTACTTTATTTAGGAATTCACCAAGAAAATTCATTGCTTTTGCAAGTTTATCTCAAACTCAATTGCTTTTACTAAGTTTATCTCAAACTCTATTGCTTTCGCCAAGGTTATCTCAAACCTAGGCTAGCTAGGATTTCACAAAGAATACATGATTGTATTGTGTTGTAAAATAGATAATTACACCAGTTTCAGCTTAGCCTTAGAAATATTTTGACCACAGACAAATTAATGCATCAGTTTTTTCTAACTTAAAAGAGAATGTTACAGATCATGGTACACAATTACAACTGTAACATTTCAACAATCTCCAATGATACGGATCACAGTTGAATCTTGATGATGCTGAATGTAGGCCCTATGATTTTAATTCTTTCTTTATAGATTACTGACTGTGCCTACCTTTCAGGTAATCACCCAAATCTCCACCGTTACAGAACTACAATGCAAATCAGATAACTGTTGATTTACTGTCTGCCATTTGTTTCTGCTAATATTGGATTTTACCTCAATTTTATTTGCATATATGGCCAAAAGCCTCTTAAATGTGCAGTAATTGTTGGGTGCAGAAAGATAATTTTTGCAACGATGCAGATATAGGAATCGAGTTAGTGAAGAAAAGTTACATTAAAAGGGCAAATTATTGAACTCAATAATATAAAATAATTTTTATTTTGTCTTTTATTTCCTAAACAACCAGTCAGCACAAGAGCTCTAGTAGTCTACTTAATTTAGTAATTTATTTTGTAATTTTCTATTTATATAGTCTTTATAATTTTTATGTAAATCGCCACACACGTTGGACCAATGTTGAGCAAACGTTGTCCAACGTGTGTGCAGGCTAAGTAAGTCTTACCTCCATAATAAGATAAATATTATCTGGTGCTCGCTGCAATAAAAATTAGAATTATTTAATTTCATCAAATAGATTTAAAACCTCGATTGTTTCTAACATGTACAAAGTAAATGCACCTAAGAACGATGCATTTCAAAGTAACACTCCTAATAACGAAGTATAAGAGTTTATAAAAGCCACAATTTCTTATATCAGCTCAGAGGGTGATTTGACTGGGTGTATACTTGGTATATATATATGGAAGTTATATAGCGCCCCTTCAAGAGGCTATTCCCGACGATACGATGCTGGCTGGGTTGCGGTGAAGTTAAGCCATGTTGAGTTGGCTTGTACAGTAACTAGGATCTGATCATCCGTGAAACACCATACCGTTTTATTCCAATTTGGCCTTCCATCCTCCAGGTTCGACAATTGAGTAAAAAAAGTAAGTTTGAGGTCAAAATGATGTATTGTCGCTGGGTTGCTCTGGTCTTGTTTGCTCTTCAGCCCAAAAATCTGAAAACTCGAGGACCAACTTCTGAGCCGTTTCTGCAGAGGAACGTATTACTTCTATATCTTGTTTTCATAACTATTATCATTATTACAGGATGCACGAGTTTTTCATCGATAGAAGAGCAAATTCTATTCTCGAATCTCATCAATTCCAGATGGTCATTCAGACGAAACATACAGCCAACCTATACAATACAACTATACTGATCTTTTATATCGCCCTTCTTACTAAGGTTGCCCCAAGCTCAGAAGTGCCACACGCCTCGGCGGCGCAGAAGCAATTATATTAGAGCAATTGTGCGCGAAGGACTTGCTCATTACGCGGACAGCTTGAGGTGGATTCGAGACCTGCAGCCCTCCGGCTGCAAGGCACCGAACATACCACTACACCACCGCGCCCCATACCTATGATTGAGATTTTTCAGTTATGCAAAGCTTTACAATTATCCTAGGCTTAGGTTTAGACGGTATAAAGTTAAAGACAACATAAATGAAACGCCGAAAGGCCTAAGTTAATAATGACTTATGATCAGCGTTTCTCACCTCACAATGCAGTAAGTGTACGAGATTGGGATGAGGATGAGCCGACAAATCCTGAAAGCATTACGTCATCATATTTAAATCTTTACTCTCTAGATTATCGTATTAATCTTCGTTAACTTAAATCACTAAACGACATTATCTAGATCGTGACAACATGCTGACCTTCTGATTCTTCTTGCAAGCTTCTTAAACCACCGCAAAGCACTAAAATGTTATTATAAAGGCTTTCTGCGTGTAATCGCCTTAATGTAACCTTGTAATGTAGCTAGATTAATCTTAGAGAGACTCGAGGACACTTGGACATGATAAACCCAACCCGCTCGATCACTATGGCCTCTTCCGACTCTTTATTCCTCACGCCGACTACAAAACACCTCCTACGCAAAAAGAACCGCCTAATGACGGCTGGACGAATAGAGGAGGGACACGTGGCGCCGTGTGGGCGAGATGACGAGGGGACATAGGGGCTCACAGCGGCAGAACTCAACGATCTCTACGCGCAAACCATCACTCATAGGAATGAATAGACAGACCTCTGTAAACAACTGAACAAATTAGGAGCATCCATAGATTCCGTACACGTCGGAGAGGTCCTGGTGGCTTGCTCCTGCTCTCTGCACGCTCTGAGAGTTCTAAGAAACTCATGGCCTGCCAACCGACGCACTCCACGAGGCCGCCAGAGTCACAACGATCGCTCGCCTGCCGTACGCCTCTTCCGCCTGGTGGGGGTTACACAACAGCTGACTACCGTTCACCGTTCTGGACTCCAACGCTTCTTCCAAAAGGCGAAGAGATTAGGCTTTCTTCAACCTCTTATTGGTCTTCCCAAGGTCCGTCTATCCCCTATTCAATCTGTTCTCAAGGCTGCTGCTCGATTGATTGCTCACCTTCCTAAATACTCCCATATATCATCTTTCATGGTCAACCAACTGCACTGGCTTCCTCTCTCTGACCGCATTCAGTTTAAAGTCCTTGCCTTCGTCCTCAAATCCAAACTGGGACTTGCTCCAAAATACCTCAGGGACGTCATTCGTCCTCCTCTTTCTGCATCTTCTCATCGGTCTCTTCGATCTCTGGACCGGTCTGACTTGTTTGTCCCACGAGCTAGGACCACGATTGCTCAAACTCGATCCTTTGCCATCATTGGGCCCTCTTTATGGAATGCCCTTCCCTTCACTTTGCGTGAGACTTTCCTTTCTGGATCATTGTCTTCATCTCTCTCTCTCCTTAAAAACCTATTTCTTCTCTCGGGGTACTCGCACTGGGAGCGCTACTGAATGGCCTCGGCTGTGAGCGGCGCTATATAAATTACTAATTACATTACATTACATTACATTAACCTCAGCAGCCAGACGCTGACCCGACAGACTATTGCAAGCAGTCGTTTGGAACGCAAATCATGTGCTTCCACATTTGTTCCCACTAGTGATGTGGCGGAGGCAAGACTTACGACCAAGGCCACACAACTTCGAGCTACCAACTAAGGACGAACACAACTTCATCCCTCGTGTACAGTATAGACGAACAATTATTTTCATTGTATTAAGTTGCGGTTTGACAACTTAATGTTTCAATAAACTAGTGAACATATATATATATATATAATTTCTATATACTGTATATATTATATGCTTTATATTTATACCTAAAATCACCTAAGCCTAGACTTCAGTAAGCAGAAGCCACGACACTAAACAAAGCAGAACCTGAAGTATGGCGATTTCTCGGTCGAGAAATTCAGGACGCATATTCTTAAAGATGGTCTTCCGTAGATTTAAAGTCTTTATAGCAGCTATCTGTTGTGGATCCTGGAAGTAAACGAACAACGATTATCTTTTAAAGTGTTACAACAGAAACAGAGCAGACATTCTGGCTGCAAACACCAGTGCTATTAGCGAAGGTACACGTAACTTTTAAAGTATTCATTAATTCATTAATTCTTCCATTAAGTCCTTAATTAATTCACTCAAAAAGCGCAGACAGTCAGCCAATCAGTCAGCCAGTTACCCCGCCAGTCAATCCATCAGTCAGTTAATAAATCAATGTTTCAAACATCCGTATGGATAGCCTATACCTGTATGTGACGTCCCTTGTATACAGCCCCGAAACTTCCCTCGCCAAGATTATTGGTGTCTTCATCGTAACAATAATTTCCGATTGTCTTCATGTCTGTTTCTAGTTGAATTTAGCTGAGCTGCGAATGATGAGGCAATCGATAAAACAATGGCAAAGATATCAAGAAAACTGGCAATTAAGCTATCAGCTAATAAAGAGTGCAGATAGGCGACCGACGTAAAAGACAGAATCGAAACAAATTTAAGGCAATGCATGCAGGCGATGAGAAGCTATAATTTCATTTATTAGACTAATTCTAATTGTATAAACAGTTCTTCCCGACATTTTCTCAGAAACACTCCCATTGCGGCCACAACAATACGCATACGTGAATGTGACCAATTATGATTTCTTTAGCTTAAAAACCTGCGCCAATATCTGCTTGTCTCTAAATTCATAAGAACTAAGACTATAGGCCTAACATTGTGTTTATTTCTAGAGTTCTGTAAACTCATTGCGGTTCATGGTGCCTATCCACATTAGGCTGGCACTCTATCTAGATGCCTGACTCTTGTAAATGACCAGATGGCGAATCTCTTAAGAAGTGCCATCGACTAATACTTCATGCGTTAGTTATTGGCGCTATAAAAGTTCTAAGATTAAATTATCATTAGATTGTGATTAAGTTAAGCCACCGTCTAGTGTCTTTGCTGAGCGGTATGAGAGAGAAAGGGAAGTTGTCGAAATCGAAAGAGAAACTAGAAATTAAACCAACCGTTTGTTCAGCCCGAAGAGAACAACAATGGGTCAGATTCTTAAGTCGTCGAAGAATTCAGCAGTCTGAACATTGCAAAGGAAGGGACAGACATCAATCAGCATTGAAAACCACACAAAATAAGACAGATATGATGCAAAAACATCGAAGACTATGGATATGTTGCTGCAAAGTTTAGAAAGCCGATGCTAGAAACAGAGACCAGATGAATGATCAATGGCGGTTCTTGGAGTAGCTCCGGCCTAAACTCATATCCTATCCTACAGCCGATCCTGGAACATCCAACAACAACCACTGTTTCTCTCACAATCACTTTCCACCTTAGCAGCACACCCGATCATGCGAAGTTTTGTGTAGCGCTTGAGACATTTTGGAGTTTTGAATTACATTAGCCTACGTTGTGTATGAGGGAGCCTATATATGAAATGTGTGGCCTATCTTTGATTAGCCAAGTAGCCATGAACAGCTCTTGCCTTAGCAATAATCATCCTATTGACCGTTAACGGTGACTCTTTGGGGTTAGCGTGCTGGAATATCAATCGATAGGTTGAGGATTCAAATCGCTGCCAACGGAGAAATGAGAGGAACAGGTGGCGAGGGAGAATAGTTGGTCGATCCCGTTCAAATGTCACGATTCAGAAAAGTGAATACACTGGCATTTCATGCTGCCTGTACTGTAACTCTAATTCTAACTAATTTGGCATAACTAAAAACTACAAGCTACACCGCAGTTCGGTATCGAAACAATAACAAGGCCTGTCCGCGTTTCCGATTTTAACGGTATCCATTGTTATTCGTCAATTCCTTCGCTATATAGTTATCACAAAACGTAAAGTACATCAACAAGTAAGAATTTACAAATAAGTAAACTATATACAACTGCTGAAACTAAAAAATTGTAATTACTAACCAGACTCGAAGAAATTGACACTGGAATTGAAAACGAAATTAGTAGCATTATACGCTGGAAGTTTACAGCATAATTATGCTGATACTATTAATAGCAGAAAACGCAACAGCAAAATTTACCAGGATGTAAGACGCGCGCAAGCCTCGATGAAAATAGTTCATTGTTAAATGTATAATTATTAGAAACAATTCTGCTTTTGTAAAAATGTGTTTCTAAAAATTAAAGCGCAAAGTCCAAGAATCAATATGATTATGCCATTACATTAAAATCAGATAAATAATTAGCTGGTAATGGTATATATAAGATGGTAGATAAGTATAGGTAGCCTAATAGACTTGATGACGTTGAACGAGTTTAGGACACTTCCCCAGGACAAATTCCCCGGGAACAAATCCCCACATTTTGAGGAGCCCATTCCTCCAGACAAATTTCCCCTCTGTGCCAATACTTAAGCCAATAATTATTTTCATCAATCGAACTTCCATTTTAGTCTTCGCTAATTCGCTATTAGGACTATGTTGAAGCCCTTTGTATTAAATAAGCAATAATCTTATCGCATGTTTCAAAAGGATGCGTTGAAGTAGGCCTAAGTGATCAAGACACTAAATGAATTTGCCAATGATTTAGGTCCGTTACCGACAACTGTCATCTGTGACTTACAGCTGGCGGCCATAAACTCTGTCACTGTGACTATGGGTCAACAATGTCATGTCAACGTCCAAGGTTGCTTTTATCACTTAACTCAAAGTATTTCGAAGAAAATTCAGGAACTAGACCTCTCCTCTCGACAACGTGCCGAGACAGTTCTGATTTCAAATTTCTGTCAGATGGTTGACGGTCAAACCTTCCTGCCGGTTGCTGTGGTAACTGCACATTTTATTGAAGAGAGTCTTGTGTTAGTATGGGCAAAGGGGTAAGGAAACAATTTGGGCTTCTGGAAGGATGTTGATAGCTGCCTAAGTTACGATAAAAGAAATTTTGGTATATTAGAGGCAATAAATTTTAATCATAGCGGTATATGTTTATAGATATAGTTAATGGTTAATAATTTTAAATAGTAAATATAAACAATTAAACATAACATTTAAACATTACATTAAAGTTGATTTTACTTTCGTGTTAACGAGAATCACACTGCTTTCAACATGCAAATATGTCAGAAACAATTCAGCTTTCGTTTTATGACTTTACTTTATCAAAACATTTTTTCGGATGGCTCAAACCATTTGCGGGGATCTAAGCGAGATCTAAACAGTCATACATGCATCCATAGCCTACAATGAAATGATTTAAGTAGTACATACAGATAAAAGTCAAAATGTAACAGGCAGAAGTCTACCAAATTACATAACAATTATGAACTCTCATAAAACTCAAAAAACAATATTGTTTTTTCTATAAACAGCCAATTCGCGGCTCGAGACATGTCACCGATTAATAATTAAAAATAGTAAATAAATACATCTAAACATTGCATTTATTGTTTTCAAATCAATTCAGTTTATTGTCTCCAAAATGTGTACATCATACAAGTTAAGAAAATGCAATATCTACATGATAATTATAACTCATAAGGACATTATAACGCAGCATATTGGGTAGCAATAGGAACCCAAAATAGACGTAGTCATGTAAAAAAAATGGTCCTATTTAACAAGCATAATATAAGAAAACGACAACTACCCAGACAAGTCAAAGCATGGGGAACTTTCACATTTATCCATAGTATTTACATAAATCAAAGGGTAAGACGTAACCCTGTACATTACAAAATCCTTGCTGGTACAATCGGTATTCAAAAATAAAAGAATGGCAAACAATGTATCAAGTATCATGATAAAGTTACATAACATGTAGATGTTTATAGTTATAGTTAATGTTCGGTGCCTTGCAGCTGGAAGGTTGCAGGTTCGAATCCACCTCAAGACGCCGCGTAGGGACCTTGAGCAAGTCCTTCGCGCACAGTTGCTCTGCAATATAATTGCTTCTGCGCCGCCGATGCGTGTACACTTCTGAGCTTGGGGCAACCTTAATAAGAAGGGCGATATAAAAGATCAGTTGTATTGTATTGTAGCATGTTTAAAAGTATTTATTTATTTAATGAATATATTTATTTTCATCCATTTCACTATGTTAGTTAACGGTTATGCATTAAAAATACCACCATGCCTATAATTATTTTATCACCTATATTGTGGAACATTCTAGAATTGTTAAAGAGGTATTTTAAATAAGTAAGTAAGTATACAAATTTTAAACAATTCCTCATCGCACTTTGGTATACAGCCATCTTATAAACACAGTTAAAAGTATAGGCCTATAGCATCCTGACAATAAACGTTTTTTGCATCAAGTAAGTTAGAAAATACGTATATGAGAATATACCTGTATAAACCAATTGCCAACCGCACCTTGGTAATCAATAAATAAAATCCCGCCTAGAAATACAGCCAATCTGACATTTGAATTTTTCTGTCTAAGGTTTGCGATATGTAGCCCATTGCTTTGAAATTAGTGCCCGTTCTTAAACTGGTTGTTACATTACTTTCACTACAGACGCCAGAGCACATAGAGAAAGCGCATTTTATGACCTATTTATAATTCCTTATTAAATTGTAGTTCCAAGAAATCTAGTTTTGATATTTTATTTATTGAAATTTTAGTTCCAAGAAATCTAGTTTTGATACAATATCAGTAAGCCTGCTGCATGTAGGTAGTAGGTTGCTCCGTTAGGTAATAGCCATCAAACTATGTTAAACCCAGTGCGACCACTCTCCATTTCCTGAAATCCCGAGCTCTTGCCAGAAAAATCCCAAGAATGGCCAAAAGTGTAAAAAAATCACAAGTTACTGAAAAGGAAAAAGTCGTGATGAAATATGAAATGCATTTTAACAATCACAGTTATTCACAAAATGCCTAGCTAAGAACTGGCACAGAATAAACCTGAGCATGACATTAAATTAACAAATTATAATGTTTACAAGTAACAATAACAATAAACGTCTTTTATTGAGCCAGTTTTTTCTAATCTAGTTCGCTGCTGTTGAAAAGTACGGTATAAACTAGTCTGTAGACCTTAGCAACATCTCAAGCTTATTATGCAAAATCCCCAGATCCGAAGTCGTTCCCCCAAAATCTCAAGATCTTGGGAAAAATCCCAAGGAGTGGTCACACTAGCTAAACCATTAAATTATGCAGCATTATGCAAACACAATCGATACGTACAACGCGCAGTTTCTTTTAGAGCGAATCATTCCGCAGAAATTACAGAACGTAGAGTCAGAAGATGCAGTCGAATTCCGCCAGGCAATCGTTGACAGAATTCAACGGTGCTGCCATGAGAAAGTCCAGAGTTTTTTACTGAGCTACCGCTTCCGTATTCCAGTTCTCTGCCTACAGTCAACAACAGAACATTCAACCAGTTTTAATTAAAAATCACTTTTGATTTAAACTGTGAAAGCAAAGACTAGTAATTTAAACGAACACCAATGGGCCTACATAAAATCACCCATCTGCAATTTCCTTAATATGATCAGCTTTTAAAACATTGAAATTTTAGTGTGAGAAATAGATTCATAATACATTCATAATTCGTAATACATTCGTAGATACATGTATACGAACGTGCATTGTTCCTGTCACAGTTGATGATTACCTACCGTCATGAATTAGATAGAGGGATCCAGGTTCACTTGCCAAACCAAAGCTCGACGAAACGCTTGATATCAAGACATCAACGTCCGCATTCTGTACATTCAGACATGGCAAAATTAGTTATACATGTAACAAACTGGCGAAACCTTAGATTAACTTAGAACCAATTTAAAATAGGAAAAACTGCAAAGATATGTTTACGTGGCGCTTTTGTGTTTTTTCAATATGTGTAGCGCAGCTCAACATTCTATAGCACCTTTTAAAGTACTCCAAGGATCTGCTCGCGACCCAGAATGATTTCAGAGCTTATTAAGAAAGGCAAATTAATCGTTAAGGGACTACCACTCAGATAACTAGAAAGTCACCACTGGTGAGTGGATGTTGACAATTGAGTTTTTTATCGTGTCAAAGCGCCCTTGTAACGGCATGTGCTGTGTTACGGCGCTGTAGAAATGGTCGTATTCGTCATCATCATCATCATCAACCAAGAAATTAAAGTCCTACAATCTCTCAGAAACACCATTTAAAGATTGTTGCTGATAGAAAAGAGCAATTTAGTTTAATGAACGGAATGCACCTGTTTCATAATATTATTATAGGATACATACTTCGTTAGTTTGGATCATCTTTGTACCTCCTGGACCGTGAACAGATATTTTGATGGCTAAAATGAATCAAACTGTAGCACTGTCAGAATCACTCTTTTAAAGAATAGCACTTTAATAATAGTCACAAATCATAATTAGCTTATAAAATCTTACGTCATTTTCTTAGATTATCAATAAGTCCTCACACATGATTGTAGGCTGTCGTTAAGTTCAGTAAAAAATACGCACGTATGACTGGGTGAATAAACGTCTTATTCTGACTTAATTAAACAATCTTAAATGCGGTGGTTTGATAACAGGGAGTTGAGAAAGTCAATTGCATTAATATAGTTATCAAAAGCCACAGGTCCCTCCTACTTTATCATACAACATATAAATTATTATACTGTAAAACATTGACAAGGTACTAGAATAGTTAAACACACAAGGCACTAACTCTTAAGCATTGCATCCGTGAATTATTATTATTATTATTAATTAATTAAATTTGTTACGCGCGCAAGGTCACACCGAAATGTGAATCTGAGTCAGCCGCCAGGTGAAGATGCACTTAGATTGCCAAATCCTTGAAAGCCAAGAAGAAACAATAAGTTTTGAGCAGCTTTCTGACGGAAGGAAGTGAATTTGAGATAGGAAGAGAGAGTGGCAGTCGATTCCATTCCTTAGGAGCAGAGGCGTGGAATGCACGAGAGCCCATAACTGTTCTGCATCGTGGCTCAGCTAGAAGACCTGTACTTGATCGCAGGCAACGAGAAGGGATGTAACTTAAGGAGTTAGTAGTGCATGCATATAGGTAGGTGTGCTAATGCTGAGGGCTCTGTAGGTCAAACAGGCCAATTTAAAGTTCATTCTTTATTCAACAGGAAGCCAATGCATAGAGTAGGACTGAGGAGCATGGTCGTAGTGGGACACGCAGCACTACTGTACACGAGCTAAGGAGTTTTGGATGCGTTGCAGCCTTTTGAGTTCAAGGTCTGAGACACCCACAAAAACGGAATTAGCATAATCAAGGCGAGAGGATACAAGTGAACAGGCTATAGCCTATGTTTGAGACATCTCGTAGTCAGAGCCGACCTGATGTGACGTGAATCCACGTATACGTAATGTGGAATTGTAAATTCAAGGCCCTCACGTGCAAACCTTAGCTGATACGTAACGCAATTCAGGTTATCTCAACTCTTGAAAGGTTTATGTGGATTTGCGGCTTATGCGCTGAAACAGAATTAAGGAAATTGGTAGAAAGAGCTACCATGTTCCTGAATTGCGTTTAGGCTGCGTATCGGCTCATAATCGCAAATCTACATATACCTTTCAAGAGTTAAGATGACATGCACACTAATAACGACCATGGTCTTTTGCTTTCTAGTTGAACCCAATCGTAAACACGATTTTGTTGTTCAATATAATTAGAGTATTGATGATGATGATGATGATGATGATGATGATGATGATGATGATGATGATGATGATGATGATGATGATGATGATGATGATGATGATGATGATAAGCAGAACGATGAAAAGGAGTAAACTGATGGTAATTTAAATTAAAGTTATTAACGTGCTTCGAAAGCGGCGCATTATTGCAAGATTATATCATTATACTTACTTTCTCCAAAGAAGGCATGATTCAGAAATTTGTCTGTGAACAGAGTATCACGAATAGGTTACAAAATGAACTTACTAAAGTAAGCCTATCCATAAGACATTTTGTAAGAATGACATTTGTAAAATGAGCTCTATAAGCAAAATAAATGCATCATGTAAGTAAACCAGTAATATTTACAAGCGCCAGACAAGCACCAACACTTTACAGCACCAACAAATACAGTGCAAAGTAGCAAATGTCAGTAACGCGATGTATTATTAAAAACAGTTAAAAATCTAACTTTACATACGGTCCTATATT
Organism: Aporrectodea caliginosa; assembly: GCA_020284085.1. Lineage (NCBI taxonomy): Eukaryota > Metazoa > Annelida > Clitellata > Crassiclitellata > Lumbricidae > Aporrectodea > Aporrectodea caliginosa. Next base: position 397,164 of record JACEVL010000387.1, on the reverse strand, counting down.
CCAGAATGTAAGAACATAAAACTTTAAGGCCTGAGATTTGAAATGATATTGGAGAAATCTTGTGAGGTTTCATAATTGCATGTATCCATTTAATACATTTGCATGTTTAGTCACGACTTTATAACGCAACCTGTAATATCCTGCCTTTATGCAGAAAGCCTATGTGACGAAGCAATATTTTAAATGAACGAATAATGAGTGCTATTCCATTCGAAGCAATTTCTCTTACGCAGAACTTGACAAAGTTTAGCCAACCCCAAATACTAATTTCTCTGCAGCGCTAACTCTTGATATTTATGTCTGCCTACCATGTAAAAGAAACTTCCGCAGAAGGTCTCAGTCTTAACGTCAGGAGCAAGAAATTTTCCAACGCCAAAATCCGCTGCAATTTATAAGATTAATGATCAGTAATACTGTATGTTTTCTTTCTGAATCGTAATTCCAGCTAGACGTATTTGAATGCACTTGATTCTTTTCTTAAACCTAGCTCTGATAATTATAATCAGAGCTTAATTAAGATATTTGCATAGTAAACTTATCAACACTTGATGTAAAAGTAAAGTCGGCAGAAAACTAGAGGATTACTTTGAGAAATGCAGATTGGCACATAGAGTATGTACGTGTCTATGTGTGTATGTATGTATGCATGCTTGTATGCACTTAAATATGTAGTACGTATACATTGATGCGTTGTACAGTAGGCCTATGTGTTATGAGTGTCTGAAGCATGTAACAAGATACTTAATATAACGTCTTCTAAGAGCATCGTAAAGCGCTGCGTGCATGACTTCTGACCTAAACAAAATAATAAGTTAGGCTACATTAGAAGACAGTTTTAAACTGTTTTCATTATTGTTTTCACACTTGCCAATTTTAAGTGTGATATCTTTCGGAGCGGGATAACGGTCGCCAGTAAAGCAGAGCAGAACGTTTTCTGGCTTCAAATCTCGATGTACAATGCTTCTGTCGTGTAAGAATTTCAATCCTGATGCTGTAAGCATGATAACCATTGACAGCTCTCCTTTCATACCGATACATTAAGATTTTCACAGTACAGATACCGATGTAACGATAACTACCATTAGAGAAATATATTGAGTCTACATGTGTGGGTAACACAATTGCTGCTAATATCTGTCTAAATGTTAGTCTGCATATTTGCCCCAAATTCAGGACACCTTAATCAAAGAAGCATACGCGGTAATAAACGTGAATCGGGTTAGTGCTTCAGCACCAACCAAACGAATTTCTAGAGAAAATAGTAAACGAGTTCTACATATAAGATAAATCCTACCAATCTGTTTAAAGAATCGCAGAATAGTCGATTCGTCTAGGCTTCTCTTTGCTGAAAAAGAAAATCACAAAATACGATGACATGGTAACATTAATAAAATAAAGCATCGGTCAACCTTTGAGTAGGCTACACATTCACTATCTGGTCGACTTGCAGAGCATGATGCTCATTACTAGGCAGTATAATTGCAGACGGCATTACGCCGGAGTTACGGTGGTTGCATCTCTAATGGAAAATTTTAAACCTCACTTGTTTACTTTCGCCAACCCGGAATTCCGTGCCAATTGGTTTAAAAGTAATGTAGCCCAAAAATTATCAAGATCGAACAATATCTAGGACTCGCACAACTTCTTTGAAAGTTTGATTTTTACAAATAATTTTCGTCATTTCGAGTATAAGTAGTTTTGGACCTATGTTTAGTTTTCAACAGACAGGCTAGATGATTTTACTTAAGCATAACTAAAAAATAATTTCTACAATGTTTATGTTCTCGTTGATTGTTTATTATTTATTTGTATTGGCATTTTAGTGGTATTTGATGCGTGAGTTCCTGAGACCGATAACCACAAATCCATCCAAGCAAGCACACAATGTTAGGTCTAACTTAAATCTCCAATGCACGACATTAGGCCTACACACTAAGCACATAGTGTCACATATATTATGTAATATATAATAGGGCTGCGCGTTAATCGCCGTTAACGCCCGCGATTAACGCGTTAAAAAATTTTGCGATTAATTATTTTAACGCAAAAATAACGCGTTAAAAATCTCTTGATAAAATGTCTAAAATAAAAAAGTCTAATAAAAAAAATTAAGGTTCTTAAAATCAATATTTCTCAAATAATCCGTTATCGATTATCGTCCAATTCTGTTGAGTCACTCAGCACTCTCTCTCTCTCTCTCTCTCTCTCTCTCTCTCTCTCTCTCTCTCTCTCTCTCTCTCTCTCTCTCTCTCTCTCTCTCTCTCTCTCTCTCTCTCTCTCTCTCTCTCTCTCTCTCTCTCTCTCTCTCTCTCTCTCTCTCTCTCTCTCTCCTACATGCGTACATTCGGTACTCCGGTGTATGTTCTTTTCATACGTTTGTTGACATCAAAGACACGCGTCAATTTAAAAAAATTAAGGTTGATTTGTGTCGAACATTGTGGAGTCAAAGAAAATGCGTAAAGCAGTTTTCAATGAACAATTTAAATTTAAAACTGATAAAGTTGTGGTCGATACTGCAACCGAGGATTTCTATCCCACCGGAGTAAATCGTCGTTGTCTTGCCACATGCCTTCTTAGTTCTTACACGTGGCTCGGAAAATCGAAGGACGGTGAATTTTCATCTGATGATGATGATAAACCGTTGATTTCTCGGGCAAAACAAATTCCGATGCACTTCTTCGCAACAAAGATATGTTGGAGAATGACGCGGATTCTTGTCCACTGCAGTGGTGGAAGGAGCATGCTAGGCCTATAGCCCACAAAGTCCTAGCTTCTGCAGCAAGGAAATATCTAGCTTCTGCGGTAACAAGTGTTTATTCCGAACGTGTTCTCTGTCTATACGGGACTATTTTCACTAAAATGCGGGCATCCCAGACTACTACTGTTAAAGATTGAGACACTTGTTTTAGAATTTTGATTGAATCATTTGAATTCTAGACCCTTAAAAATAAACATAAAAAGTTAATGAATGTGTGATTAATCGCGTTAATCTTTGCGTTAATTTTTTTAATCGTCCGATTAATCGCGATTAAAAAAATTAATCGAAATCAGCCCTAATATATAATACTATTATAGTATATTATACATTATACAATTATATATTATACAAGCACAAAGTTTCCATATAAAAGTTTGTGTTCTGAACTAAATCTCTTTTTAGTTCCAGTTGTAACTATGGACCGACTGCTCGTCCTTCCTCTTTCATCAGCTATTTAACATGTGCTTTATTTTCCCCATTAGAACCAGCTGTATTCTTCATTGGTAAAATTGTAATCAGCAGCACTTTACATAATAGGGAGACCAGGGCAAGAGAGGCCCTTTTTAGAACACATTTTATATTTTCAAAAATAGATAACATAATGCCACAATTTTTCATATATGCATGTTGGAAAATCATAAAGCTAACAGAAATACCTTGAAAATTGACTTTAAATAGGTGATAAAATATTTTGCAAAATACGCCAAAACACAAAGTTAAAATGCCACTCTTACCCCTACACCTTGGGTAAAAGTGGCATATAGCCTACTGCTGCTCCTGTCCAAGTGGTTGGACAAGTTTGACATGAATGCAGTGCTAATGCTAATTGAGCTATCTGAATTATTTGTTTCACTTTTAACAACAGTAACGAGAAAATGAATTAAAACGGTCATTTATAATCTTACATAAGAAAAATTGATAATTAACGACAGTAATAACAGTAAAAATTGCTTGTCACCGGGCTCAATAATGGCTCAGCTTTCATGGCATCAGTACTTGCATGTTAAGCATTGAATCCACGTTTCTTCGTGTTGGTCGCTGTAAACTGTAAAGCTCTCTGCAGTAAGAACAGTGGAGGCTGGTGTCAATCTCCACTTTATGACACTGCTGTTGCTGGTTCTGTTTCTTCTGCTTGTTGTTCCTCTGCTTTCTGTTTCTTCTGTTGTTGGTTCTACTTCTGATTTTTCTGCTTCTGGTTCTTCTGCTTCTAGGTCTTCTGCTGCTGGTTCTGCTTCTGGTTCTTCTGCTGCTGGTTCTGCTTCTGGTTCTTCCACTCCTAGCGCATCTGCTTCTGGTTCTTATGCTTCTGGCTCGTTTGCTTTTTTGCATCCAAAGCAACTCGTTCTCGCCACCAACAATTAAAGGAGCGTGCCGTCAATTGACATTGACTAAGTACCTACCTCAGTAGCAATAATAATAACTGTAATAAATTATTTTAATCACTAATCAGTGTAATCATTAGTAATCAGGCATACAATAATGTCATTGTGTTGTAATCTGGACCTATTATACTACAAGTGTTTGAATTTATTCCTGGTTAATGTATTCATTGTTGATTACAACTATTATGCTTAGGCCTACTGTTCGAGCGTTCGCATATCGATATATGGTAAAACTTTGATGGTGTTGTGCGAGTCCTAAATATTAATATTTTTTCATACAACTTTTTGTATGATGTTTCTGGATGGAATGGAACCAAATGGCACTTTGGCGAACAGTAGATTCACACTTTTATTTTTAAGGACCACCCTAGCCGGAGTGCAGATCTACTTATGTTATAGGGCCTGGACGAGGTCATAGATTCGATGGGAAATAAAAAATATATATGGTAATGACTGTATCAACCTGAGTTCAACTCCATAAATCCCAACAGTCCAACATTACTTCAGACTTCTTATAATGTTACACTGGCTTAGTGTATATTTTATAATGTTAACTTTATTTTCTGCTACGTATGCATAATATAGTTTTCTATTACAACACCATAGCCACGTCAATTAAATGAATTTATTCGAGTTAAGTCCTCCACCACCCCACCAACTTCCGTCCAAATGGGGCAACGTCGTAGCCTATAATGTTTCACGTTTTGGACCATAATAGCTATGGACACAAATAGCTCAAATAAATGCATCGCCGCAATAAATGCCCAGACATAGGCTAACTTTTTGATCAAACACAAGACAAGACTCTGGTAGACGGCAGAGATGTAGTGAAAAACTAAAGCTTTTAGTTTCATAACCAATCAAAGGACATACTTTACTTAGGATTTTCCCAAAATTGATGACTTTTGTTAAACTTCCTGCCTAAGTTTTAACGTAGAAAATACAAGTGCGCTGTATCACAACGTTGTTGCAAAATCTATCGAGGATTTCACAAAGAATAAGAATACATGATTCCGTCATGTTGCGAAATAGATAACATAGAACACGAGTTTCAGCTTAGACTGGCCTAGAAGTCGTTTGATTACAGACTAGTGAGTGCACCAGTTTTCACAACCTTAAAAGATAATGCTACAGATCAAGGTACAGAATTAAACGTGTAACATTAATTTTCAATAATCTCCGACGATATGGCGCACAGCTTAATCTTCAGATATTGAGTGTGATAGTATTATCTCTTCTCATGGACTGGTGAAATTGCCTACCTTTCAGGTAATCACCCAAATCTCCACCGTTACAGAACTACAAAGGATAGCAAATCACTATAATTGGTTTGCTACCTGTTTCTGCAAATATTACATTTGACTTCAGTATTTGCTATATAACAGGCAAAAGCCTCTAAAACGTGAAGTAACTGTTGAATGCAAATAAATTATTTTGCCAAGAATACAAATAAGGAAATTAAATTTAATGCGGCGACACGATATTAAAGGGTCAAAATATTACACTAAAGAATATAAACAGTTATTTTTGCTTATTATTTCCTAAGCAACCATCATCTTTGTCACAGCACGATGCTGTTATATTAGTTCACATAATTTCTGTTACTATAAAATTAGTCATTTATATTCAAGCAAGCGTATTCACACTAGGCCAATATTGGCCCAACATTCGCTGTAACAAATATTAAAACTATTACATTGTCATAGAGTGATTCAAAGTTGGCCAACATTGGCCAACAGTGAGGCAACGTGTGTGTGATAGATGGGATAGTCTTACCTCCATAACAAGATAAATAGTAGTCGTTGATCGCTGCAACAAATAGTGAAACTAAGCTTATTACTTTTATCGGACAGGTTTGACAGCTTGAAGGTTACTCGCATCTATTAAGTACTTTCACTTAAAAGTGATGCGTTTAAGAGGAACATTAATACTAACGAAGTAGGGCCTACAAACATCATAGAGGCAACAATATCTAAATATGGAGACAACGGGTGACTGTGACTTGTATGGGTGTTTACTCGGAACAGACGAAATGCTGCTGGATGGGGAGCCGTGAAGTTAAGCTATATTGAACCTGTTTGTACTGGGATAGCGACCACTTGTGAAAGCCATATTTCTCTATTCCAATTTGCCTTTTAGCCTCCCTTCATAGTCAAAAATTAAGAAAGAAAGGTAGGCCTAAGATTGGAGCTTCCTGGATTGCTGTGATCGTGTTTGCGCTTAAGCCAAATAATCTTTCAAACTCCAAGACCATTCTTCTGAGCAGTTTTCGCAGAGGCAATTAAATTACTTATACCTCTTATTATCGCTGTTATGATTACTACAAGTGTACTAGTTTTTAATCAACAGAACACCAAATTCTATCTATCAACTTCAGATGGTCAGCCAGTCGAAGCAAACAGCAATCCTACGATTTATTTTTGTAAAGAATTAATTCAGGCTTAGGTTAAAGCAGGAAAAGTAGTTGTAACGTAATAGAGAGATAAAAGTCTAGAGTTATTTTCCTAAAGTTAATAATGACTTCTGATCAAAGTTTCTCACGTCACAATGCAGCAAGTGGACGAGATTGGGATGAGGATGAGCCGACAAATCCTGAAAACATTACGTCATCATAATTAATTCTATAATGCAGTTTCCCAACCTGGGTGCTGCGGATGTTGTGAGCCTGCTTTAGCTGTGCCACGACTGGATGATATTTGTGCAGCTTTTTCTGTGAAAAAACTGTGAAAAACTACAGATAATTACTACTACTATATAGGCCTACAGTTTTTCTTTAAACTTAAAGTAGTGTAGACAATTCTTAACATTGCGGTTGAATACAAAGAATGTTGTTCGTCTTTAAAATAAAGATCTAGCTGGAAGAAAATAAATGAAATAAAGACCAGGTGCCGTGGATTGGATGATGTTTAGTAGGGATGCCTTGCTCAAAGAAGGTTGGGAACCACTGCTATAATTGATTATTAATTAATGTATAAATATTCGTTCACTTAAACCACCGAACGGTGTCATCTATATTGCGACAACATAACGGTCTGATAATTATAATTCTCTTGCAAGCTTAATAAATCGCGAAACTCTAAAATCTCTTTACAAATTATCAAGGCTTTCTATATGTGACCGCAATAATGCAACTTTGTAATGTAACGTCACTGATAATATGAACGTTAACCTCAACGTTCAAGGTATCTCTAACTGACTAGCCATATGAAATCTGCGGAGGTTCCTGGTTAGCATAGTGTTGCTTTGCTATTTATACCTAAAATGATAGACTCCAAAAACAAAGCAGAACCTGAAGTATGGCGTTTTCTCGGTCGAGAGTTTCAGGAGGAATAGATTTGAAGATGGTCTTCTGTAGATTTAAAGTCTTTATAGCAGCAATCTTTTGTGGATCCTGGAAGTAATCGAACAATGATTATCTTTTAACGTGTTACAATACACAATTACACATAGAGCAGATATTCCGGCTGCAAAGACCAATGCTATTGGCTAAGGTTCACGTAACTTTCAAAGAATTCATTAACTCACGGGCTCGTCGATTAATTAATCAATTAACTCACTCAATAAGTCAGTAAATAAACGCAGTGAGTCAGCCAATCAATCAGCCAGCTACCCCGCCAGTCAGTCAGTTAGTCAGTCAATGAATCAATGCTTCAAATAGCAGTAGGCCTACTCTGACAACCTATACCTGTATATCACGTCCTTTGTACACAGCTCCGAAACTTCCTTCGCCAAGATTATCAGTTTCTTCATCGTAGCAATAATTTCCGATTCTCTTCATGTCTTTTTATGGTGAAATTTAGCTGAGCTGAAAATGAGATAACCGATTAAACACGGGCAAGCTAGGATCTATCAATTAAATTTAAGAAAATGCATGCAGGCGATACGAGGCTATAATTTTATTCATTACTCTAATTCGAAAATTATTGTAACAGTTCTAGATATCTTCTCAGAAGCACGCCGGTCAGGGTACGACAACATGTAGTCGAGAGTGTGTAGCCTATTCTGAACTCTTTTGACAAATGACCTGCTCCAATGGCTGCTTGTCTCTAAATTCCAAAGAACCGAGACTATAACATTGTTTGTTTCGAGAGTTCTGTAAACTCAATGCTGTTCATCGTGCCTATCCACATTAGGCTGGCTCTCTATCTAGTTGTCGGACTCTTGAAAATGACCGGATGGCGAATCTCTTAAGAAGTACCATCGACCAATACTTCTTGCGTTACATATTGGCATTATAAAAGTTCTAAGATTAAATTATCATTATATTAAGTTAAGCAGCTGTCTTAAATCCTGGTGAATACTGCTTAGAGTAACTAAGGTTGTACTTTCGATGTGTAAGATCTCTGATACAGCCCTTAACAAACAACTGCTTTGTTTCATCGATAGATTCTTTTTATGCATTGCTCTATCATAGAAATCTGCTTCAACCAACTCTAGACCACTCTGTACCAATTCTTGAGGAACGTAGTAAATAGCTTACCTTGTACCACCAATAAGTATTGTAGATAACTATTAGACTCGCGGTAATTTATAGTTACTCTATAATTATAGTTGGCCCGTTGGTCCAAGAACAAAGAAGAATAGCAGACCCTTGAACTACCCAGCCCTCTCATTCGCCGGCCGATCATCCCTCTGACAAGATACTTTCATTGTACTCTTCATAGCTGAGTTGTCCAGGGAACAAGTGAACCCGAAATCTCAGTTGATAATCGAGCGCACTAACCATGAGACTATGTCTTCTTGAATGCACATAAAATTATGCATATTATATGTGCAAAACCATGACTCCTTCAGTTTCTCTTTTAACAGCTAACCCAGAGAAGCAGCCGTGGAAATAAAGCACTTAACCTCGGCAAGTGAGTGGGGGTGGCCATTACTCTCAATCACCGTTTGATCGTCCCACTGACAGTCTACGGTCAGTAGTTGTTTAATTTAATAGCACAGTTTCTTAATGGACCCAAGTGGAACAGAATTCTCGAAACAACTCTCTGTCCTTGTGGGGATTCGAAACATCATCTACTCGGTCGGCTGCATAGTATAATGCTAACTGCTCAATTATCCAATTATTATCGTTCATCTCCGTAGGCTATTTATAGACATAGGTGTTTCGAGTAGAAATGAACTAATTTATTCGTCAAAAACAGTCACACACATGACGTTTCTTACATTAAAATTACTTAATTAATAAATGTAAATTTCTAATTTATTTGTAGTGAAAATAGACTCTAAAGCTCCAACCGTGTTAATTAATTACAGCGAAGTTTTTCACATTTCTAGCATAGGGTCCATGTCCAAATTTTAAGCTTTAGCCATTGTGGGGTTAATTTTATTCTATTTATCGAGGGCTGGTATTTAGTGTCTTTGGTGAGCGGTTATGAAAGAGAAAGTTGTCGAAATCGAAAGAGAAACTACTAGAGAAAAGCAACAATTTGTTCAAGCCTAAGAGAAAAAAAATGGGTCAAATTTTTCAGACCTGGAGGACTTCAACCGTCTGACCAATGCAAAGGAAGGGACAGAAATCAATCGACATTGAAAACCACACGAACTAAGAAAGACATCACTTGGATGGAAAACCTAGAACACTATGGATACGATTCTTGCAAGTTTAGAAAGCCGGTGCCAGAATCATAGACCAGGTGACTATAGGTAATCAATTGCGGTTCTAGGAATAACTCCGGCCTAAACTCACATCCTATCTCACAACCGATCCTGGAACATCCAACAACAACCACTGTTTCCCTCATAATCACTTTCCACCTTAGCAGCACACTGGATCATGGGACGTGACCACTGACCACCCGCTAAATACTAACTGGCTCCGAAAGTGTCTCAACAAAGGATTGTTGAGGGTTTTATATAGCGCCTGTGTTTAATCTGGTCTCCCTGACACAGTTTTATGTAGCGCTGAGAAATTTTGGAGTTTTGTATTACATTGTGTATGGGGGAACCTATTAGAAACGTGGCCTATCTTGGCTTAGCTAGTGTGCAGTTAAGTAGCCAATAAAACCTCTTGCCTTAGCAATAATCATCCTGTTGAATGTTAACTGTAACTCTAGGGGGTTAGCGTGCTGGGTCATCAACCGTTAGGTCGATGGTTCAAATCGCTGCCAGCGGAGAAAATTCCTTCGGCATTTAGACTTCACATACACTTCCCTAGACAACTTAGCTGTAATGAATACATTGACCGTACAACACATTGCACACAAAAGGATCAGGTGGCCATTGGCCAGGGACAGAGTTGGCCACTCCCGTTCATATGTCACGATTAAGAAAAGTTAATTCACTGGCATTTCATACTGCCTCTTAGGAGACTGCTCTTCTCTTTTTCGTTTTACTGTAACTCTAATTCTAACTAACTTGGCCTAACTAACTAACTAGCTACCACGCAGTTCGGTATCGAAATAATAACACCTGTCCGTGTTTCCGAATTTGACGGCATCCATTGTTATTCATCAATTCCTTCGCTATATAGTTATCACAAAACGTAGAGTACCTGAACTAGTAGGAATTTACAAATACATAAGTTATTATACAAGTGCTGAAACTAAACAACAATTATAATTACCAACCAGATTCGACGAAGTTGACACTGGAATTGAAAACGAAATTAGTTGCATTATTCTCGGGAAGTTTACAACATAATGCTGATACTATTAATACCGTAGCAGAAAACGCAACAGCAAAATTTACCAGACACGTGCAAAGAGCTTCGATGAAAATAGTTCATTGTTATAATTATTACAAACAATTCTGCTTTTGTACATGAGGAAGGGTTACCAGTCCTTTCCCTTGCCGCGTGTCTTCACACCGATAGTGTAAGGTCAGTTAAATTTTTATAGCTGTGTTGGATAGGGGTCTCAAGTGGAGCCACATTCTATAAACGAATTGTGCACTGGCGAGGATTTGAACCCCGACCTTTCGGCTGACAGTCTAGTACGCTAACTACTAGACTATCTTGCATCATTTACCTTTTTCAAATTGCTTACCACCATGGTAGGCTGCCTCCCTGTCTCAGCAGTGGTCTGGAAATTGACCCTGTTAGGGCTTGTTTTTTGTTTTGTATTGGTGCGCTATCGGTTGATGCATGCATGCACAGGCAGCATAGAAGTTAGTAATTTCAATTGTTTTAATTTCAAATGTCTCAATTCATAGCACTAGGACATTTGTTGGCATCTATACGGCGCCATAGTTATATAAATTCATGCATGCATGCATACAATTAAATGATTTTAGTAAATACATAAAGATAAAAGTCAAAATGTAACAGGCAGAAGTCGACCAAATTGCATACCTAACCAGAACAACCGCGTGTGGTCAAGAGGAAAGAAGGTCGATGTCAGGCCAAGTCGCTTGCTGGTCCAGAGGGAAAGTTTGCAAAACACATTATGGTGTCTGCTGGGGTCTGCTTTGGGGGTAAAGGTCGGCTCCCACTTCATCGACGAGAAAGCGAAAGTTAACGCTCAGTATTACCTTCGTCGACTGCTTCCGCAGCTCATTGAGGACTGCAACCATGCAGTTGATGCCAGTCGGGTTCATTTTCCAGCAGGACGGCGCTCCAGCGCACACGGCACGTGTCACGCAGGAGTGGCTGCACGCAAACTGTCCTGAGATCATTGAGAAGGACCAGTGGCCACCAAATTCCCCAGATCTCAACCCCCTTGACTATCACGTGTGGGGAGCCATGCTGGAAAGGTATCACAAACTCCAGCCGAAGCCAAAGACAATCGCCGAGTTGAAAGCCGCTTTGCAGTCAATATGGGACGATATGCCACAGGCGCCGATCAACAAGGCCATCAAGAACTTTACCAAACGGCTGAAGACATGCGTGCAGGCCAATGGTGGACACTTTGAACACTTAATGTAAAATTGAAAGTGCAATTCGTAAAGCTTTGTTGTAAAAATATTTCAAGTTGTACCATTTATTTTTCTTGTTTCTTTACAAAGTAACTATTTTTAACCATGTAAAATCGTGGGGTGTCGTGTTTGAAATAACATAACTTTGTCATATTTCAAGATTGTTAAATAACATTTGGAAGTTATATATGTAGATGTGAACAGACAATATCATTACCAAGTTTTATATAAAAATTCTAGGCGGTTGCTACAGAATTTGCAACACACTGCAGGGGGATTACTTTATTTTGCCGCACCCTGTACGTGTGTATGTGTGTATGTCTGTATGCATGCTTGTATGCACTTAAATATGTAGTACGTATACATTGATGCGTTGTATGTGTTATGCGTGTCTCAAGCATGTAAATAAGATACTTAATATAACGTCTTCTAAGAGCCTCATAAATAGAAGGCAGGTTTTAAAATGTTTTCGTTGTTGCTTTCACACTTGCCAATTTTAAGTGTGATGTCTCTCGGAGCGGGATAACGGACGCCAGTAAAGCAAAGCAGAACGTTTTCTGGCTTCAAATCTCGATGTACAATGCTTCTGTCGTGTAAGAATTTCAATCCTGATGCTGCAAGCATGATAACCATTGACAACAGTACTCTCCTTTCATACCGATACATTAAGATTTTCACAGTACAGATGCCGGTGTAACGATAACTACCATTAGAGAAATATCTTGAGTCTACATGTATGGTAACACAATTGCTGCTAAGATCTGTCTAAATGTTAGTCTGCATATTTCCCCCAAATTCAGGACACCTTAATCAAAGAAGCATCCGCGGCTATAAATGTGAATCGGGTTAGTGCTTCAGCACCAACCAAACGAATTTCTACAGAAAATAGTAAACGAGTTCTACATATCAGATAAATCCTACCAATCTGTTTAAAGAATCGCAGGATGGTCGATTCGTCTAGGCTTCTCTTTGCTGAAAAGAACATCACGAAATACGATGACATGGGAACATTAATAAAATCGGTCAACTTTGAGTGGGCTATACATTCACTATCTGGTCGACTTGCAGAGTATGATGCTTATTATTAGGCAGTAGGGAATGCAACCCGGGTTACCCGGGTAACCCGGGTTACCCGGCTCTTTTCCAAAAACCGAAACCCGGGTTTGAACGCGATTGAAACCCGGGTTCGACGGGTTTGAAAATCGTAACTTTCACCGTCCTTCACGGTGTGAAACTCACAAATGCAGAGTAATGGAAATATAACGATAATAGTGGTTGATAACGGGTTTACGTAATACAACTTCTAACTACTTATTTATTGGCTCATTTCATATCTTTATTGGTGACTTCGTATGAGTGTGGCTTCCCATTTCACACGACCAGTGACTGTTGAGTGTTTTGACACGTCGGCGTCGTAGCTTAGAATTCGTAAATAATAGCAGTACCGGTAAACTGTTTTTATTTGAATTTAGTGATTTCAGACACAAATCCAAACAATGTCTAAATCAGCAAATGTAAAGGGTGGTGTTTAGGATCATTTCGTTCATGATTCTGAGGGCCAGGCGGCTCAATATCAGTTATGTAACTCGCAAAAAAAAATTGGCAGCGGTGCAACAAGAAATATGCATAGGCTATTCATCTCGGGTCCAAGCATAAGATAAACCTGCTGAAACACAAGGCCGTTGGTGACCCGTGTCGTTCTGACGAAGCCAATGACGGTAGGCCTCTTAGTCCAAGCACAGTCACAGGCAGCGATATGTCTCCAAAGCAGCATCTACTTTAGTAAGTTCTGGTTCTGCCAAATTGGGTTGCAGAGTAACGATGACTAAATTATCTTCTGAAAGCAAATGGGCAGGCACTGGAATGGCCTAAAGCTGAGATGTAGACGATTAAGCTGTCCTTTGACAATTATTTTTATAGGCCTATGCAATGTTTCTTTCAGACAGAACGCTCCGGAACGGCATTCCGTGAATTTTTTCAAGCTGCTAAAAATTATTTTATTTACTTACATTTTTTAATTTAAAAATTATTTAGTTAATTTAATTTAATTTCAGCGTTTTCAGCGTTTATTGGTATTCAATAAAATTAGAGGCTCAGGTTTAGGCCTTCGGAACCCTTGCAATGTCTTCCATAACTGTTCTGGAATTGTTCAGTTCCGGAACATTTTTTATTGAAAAACACTGCTTATATAAAACAAAATCGCGATTATCCTAAAGTTTTCTTTTTATGCAAAATTCTTGACTGTTGGAGAACGTTGGACTTGTAGCTGTATACGACGACGTTGTTCTTACGCAAGAAATAGTGCAGTAATAATATTTATCATGTAAAATTTGTTAACCTGTCCAAACCCGGGTTACCCGGGTTACCCGGGTTTTCACGGCGGTCAAACCCGAAACCCGGGTTTCGAAAAAAGACCCCGGGTTTGCATTCCCTATTAGGCAGTATTGCAGACGGCATTACGCCGGTGTGCAGATCTACTTATGTTATAGGGCCTGGACGAGGTCATAGGTTAGATAGGAAATAGAAAATATAGCCTATATGGTAATGATTGTATCAACCTCAGTTCAACTCCATATATCCCAACAGGCTAACATAACTTCAGACTTATAATAATGTTACACTGGCCAAGTGTAGGCTATATTTTATAATGTTAACTTTATTTTCCGCTACGTATGCATATAAAAGTTGTCTATTACAACACCATAGCCACATCGATTAAATGAATTTATTCGAGTTAAGTCCTCCACCACCCCACCAACTGCCGTCCAAATGGGGCTACGTCATAGCCTATATGTTTCACTTTTTGGACCATAATAGCTATGGACACAAATAGCTCAAATAAATTCATCGCCGCAATAAATGCCCAGACTTAGGCTAACTTTTTGATCAAACACAGGACAAGACTCTGGTAGACGGCAGAGATGTAGTGAAAAACTAAAGCTTTTAGTTTCATAACCAATCAAAGGGCATAGGCCTACTTTACTTAGGATTTTCCCCAAAAATGATTGCTTTGGTTAAACTTGCTGACTAAATTGTAACGTAGAAAATACGCGTGCGCTGTATCACAACGTTGTTGCAAAATCTATCTAGGATTTAACCAAGAATAGGAATACATGATTCCGTCATGTTGGGAAATAGATAACATAGAGCACGAGTTTCAGCATAGGCTGGCCTAGAAGTCGTTTGATTACAGACTAGTGAGTGAACCAGTTTACACAACCTTAAAAGATAATGCTACAGATCAAGGTACAGAATTAAACGTGTAACATTAATTTTCAATAATCTCCGACGATATGGCGCACAGCTTAATCTTCAGATGTTGAGTGTGATAGTATTATCTCTTCTCATGGCCTGGTGAAATTGCCTACCTTTCAGGTAATCACCCAAATCTCCACCATTACAAAACTACAATGGAAATCAAATCACTATAATTGGTTTGCTACCTGTTTCTGTGAATAGTAGATTTGACTTCAGTTTTTGCTAAGAGGCAAAAGCCTCTAAAACGTGCAGTAACTGTTGAATGCAAAGAAATTATATTGCCAAGAATACAAATAAGGAAATTAAATTTAATGCGGCGACACGATATTAAAGGGTCAAAATATTACACTAAAGAATAATTTTTGCTTATTATTTCCTAAGCAACCATCATCTTTGTCACAGCACGCTGCTGTTATATTAGTTCACATAATTTGTTTTACTATAAAATTAGTCATTTATATTCAAACAAGCGTATTCACACTAGGCCAATTATATTGGCCCAACATTCGCTGCAACAAATATTAAAACTATTACATTGTCATAGAGTGATTCAACGTTGGCCAACATTAGCCAACAGTGAGCCAACGTGTGTGTGATAGATGGAACAGACTTACCTCCATAACAAGATAAATAGTAGTTGTTGATCGCTGCAACAAATATTGAAACTATTACATTTTATCGAACAGGTTTGAAAGCTTGAAGATTACTCGCATCTATTAAGTACTTGCACTCAAAAGAGATGCGCTTAGGGTCGTCCATTAATTATGTCAACAAAATAGGGGAGGGGTTTGGAAAAGTTTGACAGTTGTTGACAAGGGGGAGGGGGTTCGGTACAATTTGACGTCAACAAATTTTTTCCAATGAATCAACACAGACCCTTCAAAATGGTAGCGAAAACATTAAGTAATGCTAAAAATGTATAAAGTGCTTAATGTTTGATACTACTAAAAAGCTGGTAATAAACTAAATTCATATATTTTGAAATTCGAGATTGCATTTTTAGTGTAAAAATTAAAAAGATGATTCTACATGTATTGAGCCATTGTGTTTCTTTTTAGGGGGTGGTTCTGAGATTGTTGACATAATTTTTAGGGGGTCCGTAAATGTTTGACAGTTGTTGACAAGGAGGGGTCAAAAACTGCCTAAAATTTGTTGACATAATTAATGGACGACCCCTTAAGAGGAACATTAATACTAACGAAGTAGGCCTACAAACATCATAAAGTCAACAATACCTAATTATGGAGACAACGGGTGACTTGTATGGGTGTTTACTCGGAACAGACGAAATGCTGCTGGATGGGGTGCCGTGAGGTTAAGCTATGTTGAACCTGTTTGTACTGGGATAGCGACCACTTGTGAATGCCATGTTTCTCTATTCCAATTTGCCTTTCAGCCTTCCCTTCATGTTCGACAATTAAGAAAGAAAAGTAGGCCTAAGATTGGAGCTTCCTGGATTGCTGTGGTCTTGGTTGCGCTTAAGCCAAATAATATTTCAAACTCCAAGACCATTCTTCTGAGCAGTTTTCGCAGAAGCAATAAATTACTTATACCTCTTATTATCGTTGTTATTATTGCTACAAATGTACTAGTTGTTAATCAGCAGAACAACAAATTCTAACCATCAACATCAGATGGTCAGCCAGACGAAACAAACAGCAAACCTACGATTTATGCTTTTAAAAGAATAAATTCAGGCTTAGGTTAAAACAGGAAAACTAGTTGTAACGTAATCGAGAGATGAATGTCTAGAGTTATTTTTCTAAAGTCAATAATGACTTCTGATCAAAGTTTCTCACGTCACAGTGCAGCAAGTGGACGAGATTGGGATGCGGATGAGCCGACAAATCCTGAAAACATTACGTCATCATAATTAGATTCTTTAATGCAGTTTTCCAACCTGGGTGCAGCGGCACTAAATGATGTTGTGAGCCTTCTCTAGCTGTGCCACGGCTGGATGATAATTGTGCAGCGTTTTCTGTCAAAAAACTGTGAAAACTACAGATAATTACTACTACTATATAGGCCTACAGTGTTTCTTTAAACTTAAATTAGTGTTGAAATTCATAACATTGCGGTTGAATACAAGGGAATGTTGTTCGTCATTAAATCAAAGACCTAGCTGGAAGAAAATAAATGAAATAAAGACCAGGTGCCGTGGATTGGATGATGTTTAGTAGGGATGCCTTGCTCAAAAAAGGTTGGGAACCACTGCTATAATGTATTGATAAATGTATAAATATTAGGGTGATTCACGTCACCATGGGGAAAAAATAATTTTTTCTGATTGATCGACATAGTAGATAATTTTGTTCCTTTGGTCTTTCTGAACAATTCAGCAAAATTTTACTGTAATCTATGAATGTTTACTGGTCGCTCAATGCCCTGAAATCTGAGAGGGGTCTATTTGAAGAAACAACGAAATTGCCATTGACAAGACACTGGAATGCAACAATCCTAATTACATTGGGCAACAATCCTATAAGCAAGAATTATATACATAGGCCCTAGTCATAGGCCATACTGTAAGTATGAGTGGCCGAGTGGGTTGGTAGCCTGCTCTCCACGCCGGCGGCCCGGGTTCGATTCCCGGTCGGTCGGTTTATCAGAGATTAATTTCTCGAATCTTTACTGCGGGTGGCTCGGTCGCAATATAAACGTGGAGTACAATACAATACAATACAACACATTACAACTGGGGCGCGGTGGTGTAGGTAATATAGATAATGGCTTTATTTACTGCATTACAGCTAGCAGTGTAGATGGAAGAAAACTTTTGCACTTCTGCGACAAGGTTGAAGACTGAAGTGACGTTAACTGGGAACCCAGAAGCAACCCTTCCTATTAATGTATTGCCTACAGGAGGCCACACACTATACACATTTCTAGTTTTTTTTATCATCACAAGATTTTGAAGAAGACTGTCAGAGGGTTTGAATGCAATGATTATCAAGTGAATCTGAATTTGGAACAAGGCTAGAATTCTTACAGCATTATAGTCGAAGATAGTGTAAAAGCAAAGGGTCTAGTGGAGGAGTATAATTTGATCAAGAAAAGTAAAAACAGGGACTCTGAGTCACAGAAAAGCCAGATGCATTTGTTGAAAAGTGCATCTCATTTTTTATATTGCCAATTAGCAAACTGAGCATGATCTAAAAATTGATGAGAAAAAGTGGTTTTCGGCAGATCAGCGAGATCCACGAAAGATGAGCATGGCTGATGACAAGGATCTTAGTCAGAAAGAGGCAACCGTTGCAAAACACAAGATCAGACTTGAACCAAGGTAGAAGCATGAAATGCTAAGAAAATCAGCTGAAGGGTCTAGTTCAAGTAATCGGTCAACTAGTATTGCAAGAGCAGCAACGTGAATGATGACGAAGACGATAATGATGATGATGATGACGACGATGGAAACATGAATTTGGCTGTGAAGTCAAGATCTCATTGTACAACAAAAAACAGTTGAATACCCCTCCTGAAGATTTACAAGAAGATACAGCAGACAAGAAACCTTACATTTTTCAAAGCAGAATCTGCATTGGATCACATAAACTTGTTGGACCTCGCTATCTTGGTAGCTGCCATTACTTAAGCAAACTGTTAATACGCGGATGAAGGGCCAATGTAATTTTCAACTGTTCATCGCATGCAATCATCTGTCAGCAAGACTAGATTATCTTTCAAGAGACAATTACAAGGAAGTGATCATCATCATCATCATCATCATCATCATCATCATCATCATCATCATCATCATCATCATCATCATCATCATCATCATCATCATCATCATCATCATCATCATCATCATCATCATCATCATCCATGGGCCACCCCCTCACCACGTTGAGGTGTGAGTCGGACTTTGAGGGGGAAGGAAGTGATGGAATTGTGGAATTCGAGGAGAGACGGTCGGTGATAGGATGTATCGTTTCAGACATTCAGGTGCATTTGGCCACATGGATGACTAATGTCATTTATTTCTTGGAGACCAATGTTTTATAGATCAATCTCAATTGACTGCCTCTGTGAGAAGAAATGTCACTGCATTTTGTTTATTTGCATGTAATATAAACGTGAGAGCATGAAGAGCTAGTCCGGTGGCATCAGATCTGATGCACCAGTTAATGACCTGCAGTTGAACAAGCAGATCAGGCAGCGGAGGATTCCTGGTGAATAATTCTACAATAAAAGTCTACAATTATTGTAGACTTTTTAAAAGACTTTTTTAATCAATATGAATATCTGTTTTCTTGTGACTACCTCGAGTTACTAATCAATCTATGATTTATTGTGTGTGATATATCATTTGGCCATCACCTCAATTTGTAACCTGAATACGACTGTATGGAAACTTTTGTGCTCATTGAGCGACCTCTAAAATGCATTTGATTTTGAAATTTTGTATACAGAATTTATTCTGTACACAAAAGGAACAAAATTAGCAACTATGCTCATTAAATTTCCCCCCCAATTTTTTTTTAATCACCCTAATAAATATTCGTTCACTTAAACCACCGAACGGTGTCATCTATATTGCGACAACATAACGGTCTGATAATTATAATTCTCTTGCAAGCTTAATAAATCGCGAAACTCTAAAATCTCTTTACAAATTATCAAGGCTTTCTATATGTGACCGCAATAATACACCTTTGTAATGTAACGTCACTGTTAATATGAACGTTAACATCAACGTTCAAGGTCGACTATATCTCTAACTGACTGGCCTTTTCATATGAAATCTGCGGAGGTCCCTGGTTAGTATAGCGTTGCTTTAGCCTACTATTTATACGGTACCTAAAATCATAGACTCCAAAACAAAGCAGAACCTGAAGTATGGCGTTTTCTCGGTCGAGAGTTTCAGGAGGAATAGACTTAAACATGGTCTTCTGTAGATTTAAAATCTTTATAGCAGCAATCTTTTGTGGATCCTGGAAGTAATCGAACAATGATTATCTTTTAAGGTGTTACAATACACATAGAGCAAACATTCCGGCTGCAAAGACCAATGCTATTGGCTATAAGGTTCACGTAACTTTCAAAGAATTCATTAACTCACGGGTTCGTCGATTAATTAATCAATTAACTCACTCAATAAATCAGTAAATAAACGCAGTGAGTCAACCAATCAATCAGCCAGCTACCCCGCCAGTCAGTCAGTTAGTCAGTCAATGAATCAATGCTTCAAACAGCAGTATAGACAGCCTATACCTGTATATCACGTCCCTTGTACACAGCTCCGAAAATTCCTTCGCCAAGATTATCGGTTTCTTCATCGTAGCAATAATCTCCGATTCTTTTCATGTCTTTTTATGGTGGAATTTAGGTGAGCTGCAAATGAGGTAACCGATTAAACACTGGCAAGGTAGGACCTATCAATCAAAATAGCAATTAAATTTAAGAAAATGCATGCAGGCGATACGAGGCTAGAATTTTATTCATTAGTCTAATTCTAAAATTATTGTAACAGCTCTAGATATGTTCTCAGAAGCACGCCCGGCCCGTGTACGACAACATGTAGTCGAGAGTGTAGCATATTCTGAACTCTTTGGCCTGAAGAGCTGCTCCAATGGCTGCTTGTCTCTAAATTCCAAAGAACCGAGACTATAACATTGTGTTTGTTTCAAGAGTTCTGTAAACTCAGGCTGGCTCTCTTATCTAACTGTCGGACTCTTGAAAATGACCGAATGGCGAATCTATTAAAAAGTGCCATCGACTAATACTTCATGCGTTACATATTGGCTCTATAAAAGTCCTAAGATTAAATTATCATTATATTATGATTAAGTTAAGCCACTGTCTTGGATCCTGGTGAATAGCCTCCTGCCTAGAGTAACTAAGAGTGCAGGTTGTACTTTCGATGCGTAAGATCTCTGAGACAGCCGCTAACAAACAACTGCTTCGTTTCATCGTTAGATTCTTTTTATGCATTGCTCTATTATAGAAATATGCTTCAACCAACTCTAGACCACTCTATAGGCTACCAATTCTTGAGGAACGTAGTAAATAGCTGGCCTTATACCACCAATAAGCATTGTAAATAACTATTAGAATCGCGGTAATTTATAGTTACTCTATAATTATAGTAGGCCCGTTGCTCCAAGAACAAAGAAGAATAGCAGACCCTTGAACTATCCAGCCCTCTCATTCGCCGGCCGATCATCCCTCTGACAAGGTACTTTCAGTGTACTCTTCATAGCTGAGTTGTCCAGGGAACAAGTGAACCCAAAATCTCGAAACAATTGTCTGACTTTGGGGAATTCGTGCTTCGAGGTTTGTTTCCACCAGTAGCGATACGATTTAAGACCAAGGCCACATGACTTTGAACTACCACCCAAGGACGAACAAAATTTTGTCCCTCGAGTACTTTATAAACGGGTCCCAAGAGCAAGCTCCCGAACAAATTAGGGTCATTAGGCATCTTATCCCTCTAGATCAGGCGTAGCAGTCAATTAGACAATTAGTCATTTGTTTTTCTTTCTATCTTTCTGTACTAAGTTGCGGTTTGTCAACTTAACGTTTCAATAAAGGAAATATATATAATTTGAACTCCCGACCTCTCAGTTGATAATCGAACACACTAACCACTAGACTATGTCTTCTTGCATGCACATAAAATTATGCATATAATTATGTTAAAAAAAACCAGGACACCTTTAACAGCTAACCCAGAGAAGCAGCCGTGGAAATAAAGCACTTAACCTCGGCAAGTGAGTGGGGGTGGCCATTACTCTCAATCACCGTCTGATCGTCCCACTGACAGTCTACGGTCAGTAGTTGTTTAATTTAATAGCACAGTTTCTTAATGGACCCAAGTGGAGCAGAATTCTCGAAACAACTCTCTGTCCTTGTGGGGATTCGAAACATCATCTACTCGGTCGGCTGCATAGTATGCTAACTGCTCAATTATCCAATTATTATCGTTCATCTCCGTAGGCTATTTATAGACATAGCTATATAGGTGTTTCGAGTAGAAATGAACTAATTTATTCGTCAAAAACAGTCACACACATGACGTTTCTTACATTAAAATTACTTAATTAATAAATGTAAATTTCTAATTTATTTGTAGTGAAAATAGGCTGTAATGTTCCAACCGTGTTAATTAATTACAGTGAAGTTTTTCACATTTTCTAACATAGGGTCCATGCCCAAATTTTAAGCTTTAGCCATTGTGGGGTTAATTTTATTCTATTTATCGAGGGCTGGTATTTAGTGTCTTTGGTGAGCGGTTATGAAAGAGAAAGTTTGTCGAAATCGAAAGAGAAACTACTAGAGAAAAGCAACAATTTGGTCAGTACTAAGAGAACAAAAATGGGTCAAATTCTTCAGACCTAGAGGACTTCAACTATCTGACCAATGCAAAGGAAGGGACAGAAATCAATCGACATTGAAAACCACACGAACTCAGAAAGACATCACTTGGATGGAAAACCTAGAACACTATGGATACGATTCTTGTAAGTTTAGAAAGCCGGTGCCAGAAACATAGACCAGGTGACCAGATGAATCAATGGCGGTTCTTGGAATAACTCCGGCCTAAACTCACATCCTATCTCACAACCGATTATGGAACATCCAACAACAACCACTGTTTCCGTCATGATCACTTTCCACCTTAGCAGCACAATGGATCATGCGACGTGGCCACCCGCTAAATACGAACTGGCACCGAAAGTGTTTCAACAACGAACTATTAAGGGTTTTATATAGCGCCTGTGTTTAATCTGGTCTCCCTCACACAGTTTTATGTAGCGCTGAGAAATTTTCGAGTTTTGTATTACATTGTGTATGGGGGAACCTATTAGAGACGTGGCCTATCTTGGCTTGGCCAGTGTGCAGTTAAGTAGCCAATAAAACCTCTTACCTTAGCAATAATCATCCTGTTGACTGTTAACTGTAACTCTAGGGGGTTAGCGTGCTGGGTCATCAACCGAAAGGTCGAGGGTTCAAATCGCTGCCAGCTGAGAAAATTCCTTCGGTATTTAGACTTCACATGCAAATCCCTAGCCAACTTAGCTGTAATGAATACATTGACTGTACAACACATTGCACACGAAAGGATCAGGTGGCCATTGGCCAGGGACAGAGTTGGCGACTCTGGTTCATATGTCACGATTAAGAGAAGTGAATGCAGTGGCATTTCATACTGCCTCTTAGGAGACTGCTCTTATCTTTTTCGTTTTACTGTAACTCTAATTCTAACTAACTTGGCATAACTAAAAACGACAAGCTAAAACGCAGTTCGGTATCGAAACAATAACAAGGCCTGTCCGCGTTTCCGATTTTAACGGTATCCATTGTTATTCGTCAATTCCTTCGCTAGGCTATATAGTTATCACAAAACGTAGAGTAAATCAAACCGGAGGAATTTACAAATAAATAAACTATATACAAGTGCTGAAACTAAAAAAAATTAAAATAACTAACCGGACTCGAAGAAATTGACACTGGAATTGAAAACGAAATTAGTAGCATTACACTCTGGAAGTTCACAACATAATGCTGATATTATTAATAGCAGAAAACGCAACAGCAAAATTTACCAGGGTGTAAGGTGCGTGCAAAGCTTCGATGAAAATAGTTCATTGTTATCCTTATTACAAACAATTCTGCTTTTGTACATGAGGGTGGGTTACCAGTCCTTTTCCTTGCCGCGTGTCTTCACACCGATAGTGGAAGGTCAGTTAAATTTTTATAGCTGTGTTGGATAGGGGGCTCAAGTGGAGCCAAATTCTATAAACAAATTCTGCACTGGCGAGGATTTGAACCCCGACCTTTCGACTGACAGTCTAGTACGCTAACTACTAGACTATCTTGCATCATTTACCTTTTTAAAATTGCTTACCACCATGATAGGCTGCCTCTCTGTCTTAACCATCGACGTATATTGGTCTGGAAATTGACCTGATTAGGGCTTGTTTTTTGTTTTGTTTTGGTGAGCCACCGGTTGATGCATAAGACACAGGCAACATAGAAGTTAGTAATTTCAATTATTTTAATTTCAAATGTCTCAATTCATAGCACTAGGGCATTTGTTGGGGATTTATACGGCGCCATAGTTATATAAATTCATATATGCATGCATACAATTAAATGATTTTAGTAGCCTAAATAGGCCTATCCAACGATAAAAGTCAAAATGTAACAGGCAGAAGTCTACCAAATTGCCTACCTATTATGTTCTCTCATAAAACTCAACAGAGCAAGTTTCTTTTTCTATAAACAGCCAATTTCGCTGCTCGAGACATGTCACCGATTATAAAAAGTAGGCTAAATAAATACATTTATGCTTTACATTTATTGTTTTCAAATCAATTCGGTTTATTGTTTCCAAAATGTGTACACCATACAAGTTAAGAACAGCAATATATACATGATAAATAATTATTACTCATAAGGACATTATAACTCAGCATATTTAATGGGTAGCAATAGGAACCTAAAATAGACGTAATCCAGCTAAGAAGGGTCCTATCTAACAAGAAAAATATAAGGAGATGACAGCTAGCCAGACAAGTCAAAGCATTGGGGAACTTTCACATTTATCCATAGTATTTAGGCTACATAAATCAAAGAATGAATACGGGGTAAGACATAACCCTGTACATAACAAAATCCTTGATTGTACGTACATTCAGTATTCAAAAATATAAGAATAGCAAACAATGCATCCGGTATCATGATCAGGTTACATATCATGTTCAAAAGTATTATTTATTTATTGAATACCTTTTTTATCCATTTCACTATGCAACTTAAAGGTTATGCATTATAAATACCACCATGCCTATTATTTTACCACATAATAGTGTGAAACATTCTAGAATTGTGTCACAGCCGCGTAACATCCACAGTATGCCAAATAATTCTTTAAATTAAAGAGGTATTGTAAGTAAGTAAGTAAGTAAGTAAATAAGTAAGTAAGTAAGTAAGTAAGTAAGTAAGTAAGTAAGTAAGTAAATGAGTAAGTAAGTATATTCATTTCTTAACCAATTGCTCATCGTACTTTGGTGTAACCTACAGCCATCTTATAAACACAGTTACAAAATATATAGCATCCTGACAATAAACGTTTTTTGCATCAATAAAGTTAGTTAGTAAACGAGAATATACCTTAATAAACCAATTGCCAACCGCACCTTCGTGTACAATCAATATAATAATCTGATAGCTCAATTTTTCTGTTTAAGGTAAGCGATATGTATTGTTTTGAAATTAGTGCCCGTTCTTAAACGGGTTGTTACATTACTTTCATTACGGAACGCCAGAGCACAAAATGAAAACGCATTTATCACCTATGTATGATTTCTTATCTAGTTCCAATAAATCGCAGCTCCTGGTAGTTCCGTTATGTAATAGCCATCAAACTATGTTAAACCATTAAATTATGCAGCGATATGCAACACAATCGATGCGTCCCACTCGCAGTTTATCTATCGCCAATCATTCCACAGAAATCACAGAACTAGGAGTCATAAGATCCAGTCGAATTCCGCCAGACAATCGTTGACAGAAATCAATGTTGCTGCCATTAAGAATTCCCGAGTCGTTTATTGACAGACCGCTTCCGTATTCCAGTTCTCTGCCTACAGTCAACAACAGAAGGTTCAACCAATTTCAGTTTGACAAAAGCATAGATTAACTTCTATTGTAAGATAAGCCAATATCTAAGTTTGGGATCTTCGTTTATTTTATTGAAGAGAATAGTAACTATAATATAGAATATTTCAACTAGTTTGCACTGTATTAGAGTAGCAAACGGCAACTTAAGGTGGGAAAGAAGCGTTAAATCTAGTCTGATTAAGCGGCAGGTAAAGAGTAGGGAATGGCTGATTGGCATTTTTGCCGATTTCTGTATCCGGATAGTAACCGGATATTTGGCTTGCTTTTTTCCCGGCCGAATCCGGATTTCATGCGATTAATGGACAATATTTCTTTTCATTTGCAAAGATATAATAATTTAATAATTAGAGCCCTACAGATAAACCAAATTAATATGAAAATAACATTTGAAACCGCGAGGTTTAAGAAAGAAGCCCGATTGTCCGTCATTTTGTTGATGCGTCGAGTGACTCGAGTCACAATTTCATTATTTTACACGGACTTTCAATGATAAAGATTAAAGATTACTACAGGAGGTCGACAACACAGGTTATTATTATTTTTTATTAATGACGGAAGAAATTGTTTCTTGCCAAAAATATCACTTTTTGGTACTTGGATAGATAGTCCTGGAATGCGCCGATTCCGATAAATTGCTTTAGGGCAAAATCCGGCCCAAACCGATTTCCGGATCAACATTCGGCCCAATCCTAGTAAACATACAGTCATTGCACGGTAGGATTTGAAAACCCGTGCTTGTGAGTAATCGTGCCTTGCTGTTAGTTTTCAAATGTCGCTGGTGAAATGTGGTGTTTATAATTACTATTAAAACTACACAGCTAAGTGAGCTGTTTCGATACATAAACAGCTGCCAGTTATTTGCATTTGAATTGAAACAGTCATTTTCAAACTTTTCGGAAATTTGTTTGGCTGGTTCTCTTTTCCTTGAAAAGAAGAAGACTGAAATAACTTTTACTTATTGACTAAGTAACACACTGTCTGCACTGCCGTAGCATCGCAAGTAAATCATTGAAATCAACATTTCGTACCCCTAGAACTTTATAGCTCTATGTCCACTTTTTGCGAAACGGAGAAAAACGATTTTTAAGATTTGCTGACGAAAATCTTTTGCTCTGTTTCATTAATGGCAATTAAATTAAACTTTTTGGAAAACAAAGTTTTCCCTTAGTATGATTATAATTATGTGTATTTCGATCTGAGTAATTTGGCTATAGCCTATTTATGGGAGGGGTGACTATGTTTTGGACATAGAGCTGTAGGCCCTATAACATTATTGATTGCAGACAAAGTGAGTGCTGTAGGTTACAAGTCCAGTCACGTGTTCAGATCTCTCACTGGTATTGGCTATGGACATTAGGGTGTCCCACGATAACATAGGAAAAATAAAATTGTTGAAACTTTTGATGCAGTCCCTCCTAAAAGTTTCTTTATGATCCCGTAATATCACCTGCCAAGTTTTATGACATTTCGAAAATATTTAGGGGTCCCGCAAGGCTCATAGAGTTAGTGCAGTTTGTCGTAAATTACGCATGGCGTCATTGACTTTTAAATATTTGGGTGACAACATTTTGATCCCATAATAACATGTTTAGTATCACTAGAAAGCTTTTAAACAGCAGAATCTACAGACATAACCTTCTTGTATATATATATATATATATATATATATATATATATATATATATATATATATATATATATATATATATGCATAAAGTTTCAAGTATGAAGAAGACATAAAATACAGTTACAAGTAAGAAATCAAAACAAGAAATTTCTTGGCTTGCAAATCAAGGAAGACTTTCGAGCCTTTAAATCTGTGGTGCACTGGGAAGGCAAGCTGCTCCCTGACATAACTGGAGTAAACACGGACAAAGTGGACAGATTATCAGTACTGATTTCTTCTCCAGTTGATAGAAGTACTAAACTTCTGGGTGTGCCAAAGTTGGCTTCTGTGTCAAGACAGGCAGCAGCAGTAGCAGTTCTAGACCTTTTGAAGTCGTGGCAGTGCGATACATTTATTATCGGCATGTGTTTTGACACAAGGGCCTCAAATACCGGCAGAGTTAATGGAGCCTGCACCCTTCTAGAGGCAGCCACCGGTCGTAATCTGCTGTAGATGGCTTGTCAACATCCCATGTTTGAAGTCCTGATATATTCGTAGTGTGCCTTGGTAAAGTTTGTCCATCAACTGGGGAAGGCATTCTTCTCTTCAAGCGATTTAAAGATAAATGGTCCGACCTGGCTCACCTTCAACCAAAGCCTCATTAATGTCTGTCTGTGTCTGACAAACTGATGGAGTTCATTACTGAACAGCTTCAACTTGACAATCCTCAAGATTATTAGAGAGAATTCTCCAACTCGCGGCATCCGTGTTTGGATTTAGCAGTTCGACAGCGGTTCGCAAGCCTGGTGCCCCTCTAGTGCGCGTTGGATGGCGAAGGCAATATACTCAATGAAGATTTAGTTGCGTTTTAATGGCACCGAATCGGTTATCCAATTGACGGCCCGTGAATTACAGGGCATCCACGATTTAACAGATTTTGTTAGTCAACATCTACATCCAATCGTGGTTTTCGTGTCGAGTCACTGCTGATCGATTCACCCATCAATGACATATTCAACTAATAAAAAGGCTGAAATATTACGATGCTGCTGCTCTGAAGACCAATGAAGATGATGCTGTGTCATTCTTGGTACCTAAGCCAAGAGCTGGAAACCCTCTCTCTGTTCTCACACCATCTCTCTTCTGAAGAGAAAGCACAGCTTATGTTGACAATGAAAGGTGATCGAGGATTGCACTTGGTTCAATCTCTTCCCCGTACGATAAGGAAATTATATATTTCTCGAAGCTTCTTCTGAACTACCGCCAACTCATCGTGGCTTGTATCCTCGATATTCCATGTGAAGAGTGACCCAAAAGCCAATTGTATAAGATCGCATGTCAGGTTGTTAATAATTTGGCCTGTGTGAATGACAATGCTGAACTTGGAGTTGTGTCTTATACAGAATTTCAATTCAACAAGAACGAAGAACAGAAACAGTTTCTTCTGCAAGTTGTTGAAAAACACAGGCATGACTTTCTAAGTGCAATCGTGACAATCTTGTAGATTATTGCAAAATGTAGAACTGAACAATATGCAGCTGAAGGTATAAACAGTGATTAAGAATAAGCAGATGAAGGTATGGAGGAGCTGAAACCATGGCTGGTCGCATTATCAAGGATTTGTAATAATGATTCCTTCTAACGATTAATGGCAATAACTGATATTGAGAAAGTCCAAAAATCTTGAGTTGCTGTACAATTTTTTCATTATTAAATCGTAAAACCATACCTATGTACGTAATAAAGTCAGATACTTGTAGATTCCACTATTTAAGAGCTTTCCAATGGTATTAAGCATGTTATCATGGGATCAGTTGTCGGTGTCTAAAAGCGTTAATAAATTGGACACGTCCGAGGCAAATTATGCCAACATGGTGAAAATGTCAGTGTCTTGCGGGACCCCTAAAAATTTTTAAAATTTCATAAAATTTTCCAGGTGCTATTATGGGACCATAAAGAAACTTTTTAGAGGGACTGCATACAAATTTTCGACAAAAAATATTTCTGGGACACCCTAATGGACATAGCACCGTATAATTCTTTTTCAAACCTCACTCGATCACGGTTATATCTCCAATTCACGTGATACAAAATTAATGATTCTATTGGATGACTGACTTGTTCCTCTATAGCTTTGAGACACTGTCCAAATTTGTGGACATAGAGCTTTATAGCACTCACAGATAGAGCTAAAGAAAGCGTCTCCAGTTAAGCTAGACTGGTCAGGACATAGCCTCTGTCATCCCGGTAACGGATATAGCGTTAGGTTGATTTTTCAAAAAAGTGGACATAGAGCCTTATAGTTCTAGGGGTACGATTTTATGAACAAAATATGACTTTGAAATGGTGAATTTTGAAATTTTTTTAATTATGCCGTGATTTTTTCACTTTTAGACCGTGATTTTCGTCAATCCCTAATGATGACCTACCCTCATGAATAAGATAGACGGATCCAGGTTCACTTGCCAAACCAAAGGCCGACGAAACACTTGATATCAAGTCATCAACGTCTGCATTCTGTACATTCACACATGGCAAAATTAGCAATGAATGTAACATGCTGACGAATCTTTAGGTATACAAAAACTTAGAACCGTTTTAAAATAGCAAACATGTAATTTAAGAAGTGTTTCAGTGGCGCTTCACTGTTTTCAACATAATTTACGTAACACAACTGAACATTCTACATTGGCTTTAAAAAGAAGTTGCTCGCCAGAGAGAATGATCTCAGAGTTTATTAAGAACAGCAAGTTCAAGGAAATATTACTCAGATCAATAGAAAGTCACCGTTGATGAGTGGCTGTTGACAATTCAACATAGAGAAATACTACAATCTCCTACAAACACACCATTTCAGATTATTGCTGATAGAAAAGAGCAAGTTAGTCTACTGAACAGAAGCCACGTGTTTCATATTATGCATACTTCGTTAGTTTTGATCTTCGTTGAACCTCCATTACCGTGAACAGATACTACGATGGCTAAAATAGATCAAACAGTAGCACTGTCAGAATCACTCTTTTTTAAAGAATAGCAGGCTAATAATAGCCACAAATCATAATTAACTTATAAAATCCTACGTTATTTTCTTAAA
Source organism: Aporrectodea caliginosa (assembly GCA_020284085.1). NCBI lineage: Eukaryota > Metazoa > Annelida > Clitellata > Crassiclitellata > Lumbricidae > Aporrectodea > Aporrectodea caliginosa. Next base: position 366,583 of record JACEVL010000387.1, on the reverse strand, counting down.
TTATCAGTAAGTCATCACACATGATTGTAGACTGTTGTTCAATTAAGTGAAAATGCGCACACCTGACTGGGTGAATAAACGTATTATTCTGACTTAATTAAACAATCTTAAATGCAGTGGTTTGATAACAAGGAGTTGAGAAAGTCTATTGCGTTAATATAGTTATCAAAAACCACAGGTCCCTCCTACTTGATCATACAATGTATAAAATATTACACTGTAAAACATTGACAAGGTACCAGAATAGGTAAGCATACAAGGCACTAACTCTTATGCATTGCATCCGTGAATTATTATTATTATTATTATTATTATTATTATTATTATTATTATTATTATTATTATTATTATTATTATTATTATTCTTATTATTATTATTATTATTATTATTATTATTATTATTATTATTATTATTATTATTATTATTATTATTATTATTATTATTATTATTATTATTATTATTATTATAAGACAAATTTATTTCTTCATAAAGCCAACAAACTTATGTACAGACTGATTAAAAGTAACTGTTTTCAATATTGTTATAAGCTGTCATTCTCCTTGGCTACAGTGTTGTTGCAATCTGTGGTGCCTAAAACAGATAGAGAGTTTCCAATTTGTAGGGCCACTGATAGGCGTTGTAGTAGATGACTGGTTTCACGCTGGTCGCCTGTCGCTGCTGAGATCTTGCCTCCAAGTTCTCGAACAAACTGCAGTGATTCTGTGTGCCAGCTTCCTGCAGTTTCGACTGCTACAGGAACGAAATGATGTGATTGTGAGATAGCAGCATATTTGGATTCTTTATTATGAGCTGCTTTTTCCGCTGCGTTTTGCGATGTTAGATGTTCGTAGGATGTAGCGAAAGTGTCTGGTACCGTCACATCCCACGCCATGCAACGACCACTATGCCAAGGTATGATGGTGACTCCGTCAGGCCTTTTACCGTCAGATCTGGAGAGGCCATTGGGCTCTTTGATAGCAGGGATTTTGGCTCTGGTGAAAGCCCGCCAAATAACGTCATTGAGCATGCCATGTCGATGTTGTCTTCCTGCTCCTTTGACACAGGAGAATCATTATTATTATTATTATTATTATTATTATTATTATTATTATTATTATTATTATTATTATTATTATTATTATTATTATTATTATTATTATTATTATTATTATTATTATTATCATTATCATTATCATTATCATTATCATTATCATTATTATTATTATTATTTATTATTTATTATTATTATTATTATTATTATTATTATTATTATTATTATTATTATTATTATTATTATTATTATTATCATTATCATTTATTACGCGCGCAAGGTCACACCGAAATGTGAATCTGAGGCGCGGATAGTCAGCTGCCAGGTGAAGGTGCACTTAGATGTCCAAATCCTTGAAGGCCAAGGAGAAATAGTGAGTTTTGAGCCGCTTTTTGAAGGAAGGAAATGAATTTGATCTACGAAGAGAGAGTAGTGTGGCAGGCGATTCCAATCCTTATTAGCAGAGTCATGGAATGCACAGGAGCCCATGACTGTTCTGCATCGTGGCTCAGCTAAAAGACCTGTACTTGATGATCAGAGGCAACGAGGATGGATGTAAGGGGTCGTCCATTAATTATGTCAACAAATTTTAGGCAATTTTTGACCCCTCCCCCTTGTCAACAACTGTCAAACATTGACGGACCCCTAAAAATTATGTCAACAATCCCAGAACCCCCCTACAGAAAAGAAACACAATAGCTCAATACATGTAGAATCATTTTTTTTCAAATTGTTTTACACTAAAAAATGCAATCGAATTTCAAAATATATGAGTTTAGTTTATTACCAGCTTTTTATTAGTATTAAACATTAAGCACTTTATACATTTTAGCATTACTTAATGTTTTCGCTACCATTTTGAAGGGTCTGTGTTGATTCATTGGAAAAAATTTGTTGATGTCAACTTTTACCGAACCCCTCCCCTTGTCAACAACTGTCAAACTTTTCCAAACCCCTCCTCCCTATTTTGTTGACATAATTAATGGACGACCCCTAAGGAGTTAGTAGTGCATGAATATAGGAAAGTGTGCTAGTGCTGAGGGCTTTGTAGGTCAAACAGGCCAATTTAAATGTTATTCTATATTCAACAGAAAGCCAATGCAGATCATGGAGTAGGACTGAGGAGAATGTTTGTAGTGGGACACGCATCACTACACGAGCTAAAGAGTTTTGGATGCGTTGCAGCCTTTTGAGTTCAAGGTCTGAGACACCCAGAGAAAGGGAATTAGCATAATCAAGGCGAGAGGATACAAGTGAACAGGCTATTATAATATAATAATAGTATGTTTGAGACAATATTCGTAGTTAGAGCCCACCTGATGTGACGTGAATCCTCGTATACGTAATGTGGAATTGTAAATTCAAGGCCCACGCACTCAAACCTTAGCTGATACGTAACGCAATACAGGTTATCTCACTCTTGAAAGCTTTATGTGGATTTGCGGCTTATGCGCTGAAACACAATTAAGGAAATTGGTAGAAAGAGCTACCATGTTTCTGAAATGCGTATCGGCTCATAATCGCAAATCTACATATACCTTTCAAGAGTTAAGATGACATGCACACTAATAACGACCATGGTCTTTTGCTTTCTAGTTGAACCCAATCGTAAACACGATTTTGTTGTTCAATATAATTAGAGTATTGATGATGATGATGATGATGATGATGATGATGATGATGATGATGATGATGATGATGATGATGATGATGATGATGATGATGATGATGATGATGATGATGATGATGATGATGATGATGATGATGATGATGATGACGATGATGATGATGATGATGATGATGATGATGATGATGATGATGATGAGAATAATGACGATGATGATGAGGAGCAGAAGGATGAAGAGGAGTAAACTTATGGTAATGTAAATTCAGGTTATAACATGCATCGAAAGCGTCGCATTATTGCAAGATTATAGCATTATACTTACTGTGTCCAAAGAAGACATGATTCAGGAATTTGTCTGTGGACAGAGTATCACGAATAGGTTACAAAATGAACTTACTAGTGAGGTCTGTAAGCCTATCCATGAGACGTTTTTGTAAGCATGAAATTTGCAAATTGAACTCCAGAAGCACAATAAAATATACATGTAAACCAATGTTCGGCCAAAAGGCATAAAGGGCATGTGAGTAGTGAATACTGCAGGCATGATAAAAGCATGATTTGATCAATTTTATTATAGGTAACTTTATGGATGCTAGTTAAAGGATAGGCTAAGAAAAGATGAATCATTTATGGATAAGTATATAGACAGCATTTATAAGCTAAGCATATTATTGGCCAAAATTTAAAGAGACATATCCTCCCTTTAATTTCACAGTGATATTCGATTATACAGTTAGAAATTATGCGATTGAGACAATAATATCCTTTGCATTTACAGACTTACCTTTCCAACCACGCATATTGCATAGTCGTCTATGTATTGGTCAACAAGGGTTTACCATAGGATTTGGATTTGTTTCAGTTTAACCTCTGTTAATCCGAAACCCGTGATAACCAATGACTTAAAAATTGTTGTGGAAGACAGCGTTTTGTCTGCGTCCTTGGCTTCTGATTTCTCGTTATTACAGGCATTTTGAGACTGTGCATTCTTTTGATAAATAAATATATAATTTAATAAAAAACTACCGAAGCTTCAATTTCTGCTGTGTGTAACTGCTGAACTAATAAATAATACTTTTATTCATTTGAACATAATTAAAAAAGTTCCTAGCGGATAATTAGTAAAGATCACAATTCTCACCGCAATCAAGTCTCATTCGTGGGTCGTGCATTAGTAAACTCCGCAGAAGATCGGACAAAGCTTGTGGTGTATTGCTGGGCAGCCTAAAACAATTGTATGATTCCATTTCATTCCTGGAATTGCATTACATCATTAGAATAAAAGTGCTTCAATGTCGGCTAAGGGACCCGTTAGGTGGATTTTGGATTATGAATTACTAGGCTACCTGATAACGTAGGCTACGTGTAACAGTATAAATTCTCGACTGTATTGGCAAAATAGGTGTTTTCAAGATTCCACAGAGTTTCATATGAGTATTATCCTGGATTCTATTAATAAATTTGAAAATAACTTATGACGAGTTTCTACAATCTGTACCGCCGTCTCAAATAGCACCAGCTCGTTTAATTGTGGTTTTTATAGATAACTGACACACCGACACTGACTGAAGGCTTAAGAAGTCCGGTGCTCCTTTCAGATTCCCTGTTAGACACTGGAACATCATCGCTCCTACGCTCCACACATCGACTCGGTTGTCATAAGGTTGGTATGCACGTATTTCTGGCGCCTGTCAAAACCATCAGGTCTTCTTTCATTCGTATTAAAAAGTAAGTAAGTCAGTAATATTTACAAGCGCCAGACAAACACCAACACTTTACAGCGCGAATGCATGCAGTGCAAAGTAGCAAATGTCAGTAAAGCTATGTATTATTAGAAACAGTTAAGACTCTAACTTTACATACAGTTCTATATTCCAGAATGTAGGAACATCTGTTCCTCTCTCTACCATGGCATCCATTGTCCATGCATTTGTCTGTTCCAGAATTGATTATTGCAACTCCTTACTTATTGGTCTTCCCAAGGTCCGTCTATACTACCTATTCAATCTGTTCTCAATACTGCTGCTCGATTGATTGCTCACCTTCCTAAATACTCCCATATATCATCGTTCATGGTTAACCAACTGCATTGGCTTCCTCTCTCTGACCGCATTCAGTTTAAAGTCCTTGCTTTGGTCCTCAAATCCAAACTGGGACTTGCTCCAAAATACCTCAGGGATGTCATTCGTCCTCCTCTTTCTGCATCTTCTTATCGGCCTTTACGATCTCTGGACCGATCCGACTTCTTTGTCCCACGAGCTAGGACTACGATTGCTCAAACTCGATCCTTTGCCATCATTGGGCCCTCTTTATGGAATGCCCTTCACTTCACTTTGCGTGAGACTTTCCTTTCTGGATCATTGTCTTCATCTCTCTCTCTCCTTAAAACATATTTCTTCTCTCGTGGTTCTCGCACTGGGAGCGCTACTGAATGGCCTCGGCTGTGAGCGGCGCTATATAAATTACTAATTACATTACATTATAAAACTTCAAGGCCTGCGATTTGAAATGATATTGGAGAAATCTTGTGAACTAATGCAATAAAAACTTGTATATTTTTTACAATGAGCGAATGATTAAAATTCTTTGTGTAGTAGTGTATTCAGGTATGTTAATTCAAATATATGACCTTTCTCATAACGAAATGACTAGCGGACCGCCAGGCGGTCCGCTAGTTTATAAAACTAGCGGTCCGCCAGTCACGTGTCAGATCATTTATGTCGGGAAAAAGTTTTTTTTTAGTTTTAACGAGTTCGAAAATTTAAAGAAACTGTATGAAACTACTAATTTAAATAATCTAACAATGCATGATGCGAAGACTTTTGAATCTATGAAAAAGTATGCAGTGAAGAATGCTACACATGCAGAATAAGATCTAATATTATTCATTAAGACGTGAGGTGTTCCGTAGTCGAGTGGTTAGCGTGCTGCGATGTAAGTTCAACGGTTTGAGGTTCGAATCCCACCAGGGCAGAATATTTTTCTTATGCTATCCCCGTTATTTTTATATACATTTGAAAACTTACCTATTTCCCTGGGTCTGGATTTTGGAGTGCTTATTGTATTGTATTGTATTTGAACACTTGTTATAGCGCCCCTACCAGATTTCCCATTCAGAGGCGCCCCCGACTACTGCGCGAACGCTGAATCGGAGTTTCACGCCGAAGCGCATGAGCAATTGCGAGTGAAGGACTTGCCCAGGGTCCCTACGCGGCGACTTAGAGGTGGATTCGAACCCGCAACCCTCCAGCTGCAAGGCACCGAACATACCCCCTAAACCTCCGCGCCCCAGTTGTATTGTGATGTGTTGTATTGTGTGTTGTATTGTACTCCACGTTTGTAATGCGACCGAGCCACCCACAGTAAAGATCCGAGAAATTAATCTCTGATAAACCGACCCGACCGGGAAGCGAACCCGGGGCGCCGACGTGACGAGCGGGCTACCAACCCACTCTTATGAGTAGTTACCTTGGTTAGGGTAAGGTTAGGCGTCGTGAGGGGGTCGGTTAGGGTCAGGGTTAGGGTTAGTGTTGTCATTAAAAACATGGTACCATATCCTAGCACCATGCCAAAAGATACCGTAAAACGCCAGTAAACTTACGCATCCCGATACTAAATGTTTTCCACCTTAGCGTAATGAAGCCTAAATTAAGGTTCTCTGTCAATTTTCCGTCTTGGCGGAGCGCTAGTGTTCGAAATTTGAGCGCCGCCTGTCTCTCTCTGGAGTCACGTGAGACTGGCGGCCCGCTAGTATTGGAAATTTGCGGACCGCCTGGCGGTCCGCTAGTCACAGCCTTCTCATAAATTGTAAATGGTTGAATCTTGGTTAAAGAGAAAAGCGAAATACAGACGACTTGAACATTAGAATTCACCGAAACAGGTAGGCTGCATAATTGCATAATATATCCATTTCGTACATTGACATGTTTAGTCCCGACTTTAAAACGCAACCTGTAATAATAGCCTAATATCCTGTCTTTGTGCAGAAAGCCTATGTGACGAAGCAATATTTAAATGAAGGAATAATAAGTGCTTTTCCAATCGCAGCAATTTCTCTTATGCAGAACTTGACGAAGTTTAGCCAACCCAAAACACTAATTTCTCTGCAGCGTTAACTCTAGTTACCGGTACTCATGTCTACCTACCATGTAATATATACTTCCGCAAAAGGTCTCAGTCTTTGCGTCAGGAGGAAGAAATCTTCCAACGCCAAAATCCGCTGTAATTAATAAGATTAATGATCAATTATACTGTATGCTTTTCTTTCTGAATCATCCCCTCAGCTAAACGTATTGGAATTATATTGATTCTTTTCTTAAACCTAGCTCTGATAATTATAATCGGAGCTTAATTAAGATATTTGCATAGTCAGTGGCGGCGCCAGCTATACAATTTCAGCAGGTCGCGTCAGGGTCATGGGAGTTATTCAGCAGGTCGAAGAAATTAATGTTTGAGTTTGTCGCATCAAGCGGCATAACTTATATATATATATACATACATACATATATATATATATACTGTTGGGAGTGGCCTTTAGCCACTTATAGCCCTTATAGCCATCATCATCCTCACACGTGCACTTAATAACCTTTAGACTAGTTAAGTCGCACCCTTTTTCTGATAGCATAAATAGAGAACGCTTTCTGTATGCATGTATGTAGGGCTGTAGGCCCTATGTATGCATGCACTCAAATATGTGCGCATGCATTGATGTATTGTATGTATCTCCATTGACAATATTCCTATAACTCAAGTCAATTCTTCCAAATTCCTTGGGGTCTACATTGACCAACATTTAACCTGGAATGATCACATAAGTAACATTTCCACTAAGGTTGCTAAGAACATAGGGATTCTGGCTCGTGTATCCTACCTGTTACCTTCTAGAATTCTGCATACACTATATTATTCTCTTGTTTACCCTTACTTGACATACTGTAATATCGCCTGGGCCTCCAATTATTCCTCTCGCCTGAATAGGTTATCTATATTACAGAGACGAGTTGTACGTATTATTGCTGGGAGATCATTGATAACTAACACTGCAAGTAGATTTACTATACTACGAATACTTAATATCCCTCAGATAAATAAATTGCAAATCTGTGAATTTATGTATCGCTTCGCCAACAAATCTCTTCCCCCAATCTTCAGTCGCTACTTCTCAAAGGTCTCTGACACACATTCTCATTATACAAGATCTCTTGATAACTTTGATGGAACCTATGCCCGTACTAACACTCGTTATTTTACCTTAAGATGTGCTGGTCCTTCTGCCTGGAATAACCTACCGAAGTCACTGCGCACTCTTCCGAATCTTGCCCTATTTAAAAAAGAGGTCAGAGCCTACCTCCTTGACAATAGTCAATGCATTATCTAAATATGATTATTCATTGTTATACCACAATTAGTTAAGTGACCTAGTTAAGTGTTGTTAGTTAAGCCAGTTATTCTAAATTTTTTTGACAATGCTATTTGTGTAAACTATACTCAACTGTCATCCCTCTGCTAACATGGTACACGGGTATCCCTAACTTAGCGGGACTTCAGTCCCTTCTGGGAACCCGATTGTTTCCCTCAAACGTTAATTAGATAATCATGTGATCTGTCTGTTTTAATTTCCAAACTTATGATTGTTGATTATGTTTATTCTGGATCACTACTTGTAAACTATTCTATGGAAACAATAAAAGGATTGATTGATTGATTGATATGCGTGTATCAAGCAGGTAACAAGATACTTAATATAGCGTCTTCTAAGAGCCTCATAAAAGCGCTGCGCGCATGACTTCTGAACCAAACAAGTAGGTTACATTGGAAGGCAGTTTTTAAAATGTTTTCGTTAGTGTTTTTGCACTTGCCAATTTTAAGTGTGATGTCATTCCGAGAGGGATAACGGTCGCCCTTAAAGCAAAGCAGAACGTTTTCTGGCTTCAAATCTCGATGTAAGATATTTCTGTCGTGTAGGAATTTCAATCCGGATGCTGCAAGCATGATAGCATTGACAGCTTTCCTTTCATACCAATACATGTACATTAAGATTTTCACAAAAGGTTACCATAACAATAAGAACTGTAAGATATCTGCAATTTAACGAAACTGAGGAGTTTTGCGATTGGACAATTTCACTCTGGGTCACTACAGTTTAGATATTCTAGAAAACCGTACCTTTATTATACATGAATACATTCGCAATCGTTTCCTCTTTTGTTTCATCTAAACGTTTTTCCACTGTCAGTGTATGTATGTATGTATGTATGTATGTATGTATGTATGTATGTATGTATGTATGCATGTATGTATGTATGTATGTATGTATGTATGTATGTATGTATGTATGTATGTATGTATGTATGTATGTATGTATGTATGTATGTATGTATGTATGTATGTATGTATGTATGTATGTATGTATGTATGAGCACTTGTTATAGCGCCCCTTCAAGCTTTCTACATCAGAGGCGCTCCCGACTACAGCGCGGACACTGAATCGGAATTTCACGCCGAAGCGCATGAGCAATTGCGAGTGAAGGACTTGCCCAGGGTCCCTTACGCGGCGGCTTGAGGTGGATTCGAACCCGCAACCCTCCGGCTGCAAGGCACCGAACATACCCCTTACACCACCGCACCGTGAACAGATGACACGATGTTTAAGGTCCCTGCATGTGGAACGTATTACAAACCACTGAAATAATAGTATGTCTGGCCAATTATTGCGGGGATCTTTGACTTCAGTTAAGCCCGGGCTAATTTGTAGTTCCTCTCATGTTATCGTAATTGTTGCTGCCAATGCCAGTACACTGATTCTTCCTAAAGATATTCGCCTAAATCTTCTTCCTAAACATAGCCTATATGCCTAAATCGAGTCTTGGTGGCTTTTCCAAAACATCGGAATCCACTTGTCAGTTCTGTGCTTGCCTTACCAGTCTTTCATAGACTGTCAGGTCCTAACAAAAGACTCATCTCTTTCAACGTACTTATTCAGCTTGTATTTTATTCTCATAAGTTTTCGGATTTCGACGTCGCTATTCAGAAACATTGCACAGAACAGATGCCGATGTAACGATAACTACCATTAGAGAATTATCTGGATTCTGCATGTAGGCCTATGGGTAACGCAATTGCTGCTAAGATCTGTCTAAATGCTAGTCTGCATATTTCCCCAAATACTGGACACCTTAATCATTGTATCATCCGCGGTTATACATGTGAATCGGGTTAGCACCAACCAAGCGAATTCCTACAGAAAATGGTAAACGATATTTTGACCTAGTCATGGACATCCACTCCTACCATATAAGAAACCCAGCACAATACAGAGGTGAATTTGCTCGCACCAATACAAGGAGCTTCGCAATTAAAATAGCAGGCCCATCTCTATGGAACAGTCTGCCACAGGTTCTCCGTGATATTCCAAGTCGTCCCCACTTCAAGAGGGAGCTTAAACTTTATATTATGAAACAATATTAAGATATTTGATTAGCTGCTTTTACCATTGTTTTGTTGATGCATCTGTCTCTAGTTAAGATAGCTAAGTTTAAATAAAATAATGTCCTATGTTACTCATTATGTCAATCACAACAGCTTATAAACTGCTGTCTTGAACTGATCTAGTTACATAGGTGGCCCTACTTAGCGGGACTATCGTCCCTTTTGGGCTCCTCCTTTTGGTACCCACTGAATGTTGTACCCTTTGAATGTTGTCCAGCTTTATCTATTATTACTTAATCTGTTTGATATATATTTTGTGAGATGCTTATTTTCTGTTATGTTGCAACGTTCTTTGGTGCCAATAAACATTTTGATTGATTGATTGATTGATTGAATTCAGCACTGCGCCTTGATGGCAAACAAACACCAGTACGAAGGCATGACAATGTATTCACCGTTTCAGCGTTTAAAGTCTGTGATTAAATTTAGCATTTTGGGTAGGCAAAATGCTAGTTTTAAAGGGAAAACGTCAGAAATATTTTGATTTGTCTTCATGGAGTGGTCGTTTCAGCACTGGCAGCGGCACCATCCAAATTTGCCAGCAATGTGTTCTTGTTCGAGTCTGGAAATTGATTTCGTTGCGCATTAACAACTTGAAGCCAATACTGTTTCTGATCTTCGTCATTTGTCAGGATTGAGTTGTACTCATGGATTAGCTTTACACTTCTCTCTGCGGTGTCGTTGACTCCTTTGAGTGCCATGACGACTGCCTGTGATTCAAGATAATCTTCATTGTCATTCCAGCTTTCCGGTGGAATGCTGTTACAGTAGTGGTGACCTGTCGAATTTCTTGGTTTCTGTATTCAGTCAATTGCAGAAGCCGAGACAGAACAGGAAGTTTGAAACCATGCTTGGACGTACACATCACAGACAAATAAAAGGAAATTGAAAATACCTCTGTCATCAACTGGCTTCAGTTTGAAAGAGATCGAAGCAGTTTACTGATCGAAACATCCACATCTTGAATTAATAAAATCCAGCCGCTATAATGTGAATTCCTTGAGTTGGTGCTCCACCAAAAAAGATGATTACTGATAGAAGCTCGTTATAATTATCTCTTTTATGATTGGCCGCCAGCTTTGTTTCGCCAAAAGCAATAATTATAACTCGCTCCCCGAACTCAGTAATCCACTGCTGTCTCAAATCTACTCGAGTCATTTCGACGCCAATGGTCAAGAAAACGGTGAAGTATTAGAATGTCTGGACCAGTTGAGGAAGCAATTTTCATGACACTAAAGGCCTTTTCAGCAGCAATTAACATCACGACCTGCTAGATGAAGTAAGTTCCGACCAAGTCCCTTTACTATTAGAGTTCACGTCCCAGCTTTCTGTCCAGTATTGCTCGTTGTGCTGTCAAAGCACATCCCCTTGATCTTCCTTCTCAGGTACCAGTAACAGTCATCTGTGCAGATGATCACGACGCTTGCCTGAGCTTCTCCAGTGCCTGAGTTAATCTTCGGGACACGAAGAAGTTGCTCTGTTCCAATGCCAAACACTATCATAAGCAGCCGATCTACCCCTTCTCGCAGCCAGTAATGTCGGGCACCAGCTTACCGTCTCAATGAACGACCATTGCACAATCTGGAGAGAATTCATTTTTGATCATGGAAGCACGCTCTTCTTGATAAAATCTTCAAGCTTGGCGAATAGAACTGCGACTCATCTGCGAGCCCCGAACTTCATGACCTAGAGATTGAACAGTTGCAGCCAATAGATGTGGATGTGTTGCTGCCATGTTAGTGACTTTTGTTTGATCCAAAGCTGCAACTGGTGCATATTTTTCGAGCCTGAAATGATTATGGGTCTGAGCTGGCCCAGTTGCCATTCTATTCCACGAAAGATAGCTCATCTAATGACTGTTAAGGAACACTATTGATACTTATTTTAATGCAATGGCATATAGGATCTTTGCTATTTTTAGAGTCGAGAGGCGCTATATAAATACTTAGATACACGCATACATGTAGTCTGATACTATGTAAGAATAATGGAAATCGTTATCAAACAAAACTACTTTATCCCCTTAAATCAACTCATTGAAGCGTAAAATGACTAACAAAGAGCAAAATAATACACCATCAACTAATTGTGTGGACCCTCAGTAGGTGCCTTGCGTATTCGACACCGGCGCTATAGAAGTTGTTAATTAACAAATAAGTTAATTAATATTGAACGATAGACTTTGATGACACTGACCCCTTCTGAACCACTCCTTTCGTGAGAGGCGGATCGCAGGTGAGGACTTCTTTGGCTTAGCATCTCGATATTATAAATTACGAAACAGGTCGAAAAGAAACTTACTAAAAATATGAGAGATATAAGACAAAATACGAAGATCCTTTGAGATTTCGAATTTCCATTAAGCCTGTCTTGGAAATCAAAGAATCGCCATGATAAGAGACACTAACTGTGGTGTGTGAACTCGTATTTTGGTTCACAGTGCCAAGGCAGCGGTTGCTAGGCAACGAGAGGATTGATGACTTGGAGTTTGAGGCGTGCGATAGGATACGTCGTACCGCCTATCACGTGATCACTCTACACTGCGTAGAACAAACTTCGTCAATGCTTTTCCCTCCCTCGTTCAGTTGGTTGTTTGTTGAGCTGTGACCCTCTAAGGCCGCCAGGCAACCGAACAGTGGGACAGGGCAAGGTGGTCTTGTGTTTACTCCTTCTTGGACGCGGTGGTCTTCGCTGCGAGCATGTGGCAGAAGGGGATGGGTAGCCATGCTTGTTGTCAGATATAACATGGACAAGAAAGCTCAGTATACCGTCACGTTCAGGGTAGCCTATAGAAAGAATCAGTGTCACTCGTCTGGTATGTGAATGTATGTATTTACGTATGTATGCATGTATGCATGCATTATGCATACATGTATGCATGTATGCATGTATGCACGAATGTGTGCATGTATGTATGTTTGTGTAATTAATGGTCTTAGTTCAGCGATAATTTCCGGGGGTCTAATAGCAGTTTCATTTCACGAAAAATCTGACAATGCAAAAAAAGACAAAAGAAAACCTTTATTATTAATTAGCCTATTGTTACATCTGCTGGGAGCAAGACAATAACGACGACTATCATGACGCTATTGATGATGATAGTCCTATGATTATGATGATGTTGATGATTATGACGATGATGGTGATTATGATGATGATGATGATGATGACGATGACGACGACGACGACGACGATGATGATGATGATGATGATGATGATGATGATATGACGTTGATGAAATGACGTTGATGATGATGATTATGACGTTGATGAGAAATGATGATGATTACGATGATGATGATTATGATGATCATGACGTTGATGTGAAATGATGATGATGATTATGATGATGATAATGATGATGATGATGATGATAATGATGATGATGATGATGACGATGACGATGATGGTGATTATGATGATGATGATGATGATGATGATGACGACGACGACGACGATGATGATGATGATGATGATGATGATATGACGTTGATGAAATGACGTTGATGATGATGATTATGACGTTGATGAGAAATGATGATGACTACGATGATGATGATTATGATGATCATCACGTTGATGTGAAATGATGATGATGATGATTTTGACATTGTTTATGATGATGATGATTTTGACATTGTTGATTATGATGATGATTTTGACGTTGTTGTTAATGATGATGATGATGATGATGATGATGATGATGATGATGATGATGATGATGATGATGATGATGATGATGATGATGATGATGATGATGATGATGATGATGATGATGATGATGATGATGATGATGATGATGATGATGATGATGATGATGATGATGATGATGATGATGATGATGATGATGATAACGATAGCGATGATGATGATGATGATGATGATGACAACGATGACATAATTAGACGTAATGTTTCATTACTTCTTCACGAGGCTAAGAAGATACATGTAGATTGATAAGGTCTTCAACGATACGACCGCAATTCAACGGCAGCTGCAACTTCATTGTCCATTAATCGTCATTAGCTAAACAAAATCTTAATTTTTATCTTCATAATCATGAACATCACTTAAAACTCAATAAGCCTTTCAAATTATAAATTTGAACTTTTTCTCAAATTGCATAGCCTTTAGGCAAGGCTTCGCGGGCCAGAAAAATATCGTCGGCGGGCCAGAAATGGCCCGCGGGCCTGCTCTTTGACATCACTTAGTTATAGGGTGTGTCTATAAACTCGGGATTGCACATAATATGAGGTGGTTGAATACTAAATGATTTTAGGTATGTAGGTCTATACGCTATGGGCATTTCTGCATTGTGGACATTAAACTAATGTAGGGCCATTGTCAGATCTGAGTCCGAATACGACAATAATTGGATCAATATTTATCTATTGTCACAAAACCGATGTACCTATCTAACGTATTTTCGGTATGTATACGTTATGGGCATTTCTGCGTTACGGACATTAATTAAACTAATGAAGGGCCAATGTCAGATCCGAGCCTGAATACCATAATTGGATGAATATAATTTATCCAATGTCACAAAACCGATTTGCCTATCTAACGTAGCCTACGTGGAACCGCTGTTAAACCAACACTAAAAATGATCGACAGTCGAATTCCTTTTGTCAAAGATACGACGTGCCCGGCAATAATTCCTCGTCTAGTACAAAGAATAAATTATTATGTGAAACCGTAGGCCTAATCGTAAACTCAAAATTTCTAAAGCGCTACTTTGAAGCTAAGTGCCACACCAGCTTATTCACGAGCGCTCCGTCAAGTCAGAAGGTTGATGGACGCCGCGTATGCATACTGCATTTTCGTTGTGCCGCCATTTTTGCATTTCATTAAGTAATTTAAGTGCCACTCACTATCCAATGGCAAAGTATCAATCCATAGCGCTGAGAAATTTTGAGTGAAGAACTTGTTCCAGATCCCTACCCAGTAATAATCTCCGGGAGGGCTGAACCAACATACTCTGTGTTACAAGACGATTGCTCAATGCAATGAGCTACCGTGTCGAAGTGGTTACTGCCCGATATGAATGCTAAACCTTTAAGCGTTGTGCTTTTGTCTGCGATTCCATCTAGGAAGAGTTCGCAAGCGTTCTGCGATCGGCTGGTGATCAGTTGGTCGTTGCTGACTTCTGGGCAACCTGGTGCGGTCCCTGTCGGCTCATTGGTCCTGCCTTTGAGGTGAATGACCTTCAATTGTAATTCGAGATAAGGAGACGGTATGGGAAAGGATGCCTAATGGCAAGAGACGATTCGACGTATGCTCTACTATTAAATTGGATACAACGGCTTATACTATTTTACCTTAGCACTTTAACGACGAGATTGTATACTAAAAGTGACTCAGAAACCAATGCAGAGTCGGGAAATCTCCAGATTACATTAGAAAACTGAGTCATGGGAAGAAAATTATTCACGAGCGCTTAGTAAAAAAGACAAAATCGGTGAAGCTGGTACGCTCAGACTCGGTTCCAAGTCAGAATTTAAAGGTCAGGTTGGCAGACAGACAGACAGACTATGGCGGATGGCGTTTCGAATTGGAGCCGTAAGGAAAACCGTAATCGAAGGGTTAGAACGCGGAGAAGTGGAGAATCACGATAAGCCGTGCTGGAGTCGGGAGCACTTCTGAGTAGTTTCTTGAAGAGGCGCTATATAAATGCTCTATATAAACGAAGGAATAACCCTGGAAACAAGTTAAGACGGTGCTATACAAATTTTAAGATTAGAGTATACATTATATTGTATGTTTGATCCCGGCTGCATGGATTGGTGACGCTTAGCCTATCGTGAGTGTTTCTTTAAACCCCGGCACACACGAATTGCCTACTTGTTTTTAAAGGATTTTTGCCTTAATTACTTATAAAACAGTTATCAATATTGTTTTTTTTATGTTCGGACTATGTTTTAGAAAGCCGCTTATAATTATACAACTGAAATTATCAACTTCACTTTTATGTGTCTTTATTAATGTGACTTAAATTAATGTAAAAGTGTGCATCCTAACATTACTTGTGGGCCCACTATTAAGGACAATTATCATGCATACAACTGTTTTTGGTATGCCCTCCTCACAAAGTAGGTTACATGATTGCACATTAAAGCCGAGCAGACATTATAAGAGCCATACAGCAGACTGGAGGAGTAAAGTCTTCAGTTTGGAGCGAAAGACAGTCTATGTAGGAGAGTTGAAAACATTCCAAAGCTTTCCAGGTGGAATATCAATGTATATCATGTAAAGTAAATCTGCGAAATTTCTCAGTGCCACACAAAAGCCACGTCAAGGAGACCAGCTTAATTATCGGAGTTAAAATAATGGACATAGGCTATCGTTAGCAGAATGTGGACATAATCGTTTAATGAAATTATTTGCGTGACTTTTTCAGAAAATGTCTGATGACAAAGAGTTTGAGTCGGTGATTTTCGTGAAAATTGATGTCGACGAAGTTGGGGTTAGAAACGCACCCCATTCAATGGGCTTCATTTGTCGAAGTTTCAAACTCTGCCCTGTTGGGGACAACAGATAACCTCTGCCAATCATTTAAACTCATAGCTAACGCATCTCTCTAGAAGAATGCGAAGAAGAATGCGAAGGATATATAAATAAATACATACATACATACATACATGCATACATACATACATACATGCATACATACATACATACATACATACATACATACATACATACAGGCATACATACATACATACATACATACATACATACATACATACATACATACATACATACATACATACATACATACATACATACATACATACATACATACATACATACATACATACATACATACATACATACATACATACATACATACATACATACATACATACATACATACATACATACATACATACATACATACATACATACATACATACATACATACATACATACATACATACATACATACATACATACATACATACATACATACATACATACATACATACATGTATACATACCGTGCATACATACATACATACATACATACATACATACATACATACATACATACATACATACATACATACATACATACATACATACATACATACATACATACATGTATACATACCGTGCATACATACATACATACATACATACATACATACATACATACATACATACATACATACATACATACATACATACATACATACATACATACATACATACATACATACATACATACATGTATACCATACATGCATGCATATATACCATACGTACATACATACATGTACTTTCACATAATTGTACGTAAGTGCATGCATAGCCTACCTTATGAACCAAGAAACGATGGCGCTTAGCGGCTTAGGCCTATACCCATGCTGCAGATTGTAATTTCAACTCTCCAAAATTGCTGAGCACTTCGTAGTAATCCACCATTTCGGCAGCTTCGTTTCTTTCCCCACGAATGCTCTTCATGTAATCGCTTTATTGTGTCTTGGTTTCTAATGCTCTTTCTCATCTTCACACACAATCACTCATGCGTTTTCCACTTTAAAGTTAATTGACAATCATTCACAGTGTTACCGTGGCCGGTTTGTGATTGAAAATTATGGGGATAACCTTCTTATAAAACGTTTTAGAGTGTCAAGTCCATTACACGAATTACGTAATAGCAATTTAGCCACGGGTATGCATGAGGAAACAAAGGCAGCTGCAGGGGTTATTCTGGCCAAAGCTATTAACCTTATTTGAACATTACAGTAATGTTAATACGTAAACAGCTCCTGTAGATAATATGGTTTTGTTTAATTGTTAGATCGACGAATTCTCTGGTGCAAATTAGGATCGCCTGCGAGAAATGATTCAACGTTACATGTGACCGGTGGCAAGTTCATCTATACTCTACTGTACGCCTTGAAACGATGCATCTGTTATTGGCCTACATTGTTGATCTCTCATAGGATAGACCCTCTCAGTCCTACAGAATATGTTCACCTGTGCTATTCAGATATGCTGGAGAAAACTCACAGGCATAAACTGTCTGATGTCTAAACAGGTTTCGGCCTGAATTCCCCTTCCCCGGTTGCTACATCGGTTACATCATACGTCCCATGCGCCTCTGTGCGCGTGAATCATATGTGGCCAGGTTTGACCCAATCTTGACTTTTAGCACCAGAAGGCTAATGAGAAGCCTATTATGTAAAATGGAAGCGTCTGTTTTACTGTCTTCAACTATACCATACTTTGCATGCAATATGTTAGCATTACTTCACCGATCTTCTAATTTTAATAAGTTTATTATTAAGTCATCATTGATATTGGTATTATTTTGGCGCTGTACTGCTGTTATTGTTATTATTATTGTTACTACTTTTACTATTATTTAAGTCCTATTTAAGTCCAAATAAAGTATCAAATACATCTATGTATAATAATCAAGAAAGAGGGGGTCAATCTTAGTATAAGCTAAGAGATTTTCTTGGCGCCTGTTGCACTGTACTTGCTGTTTTCATGATTGTAACCTAAAACCTGTTCTGTGCAACAAACAAATTCAATTCAATTTTATTGATGTTAAGTACATTGTCGTTGTAATTGGCAATATCAACTTCATAGTTTATTAGCTGTCTTGCTGTAATTTCGAAACCATATTTCAGCAAGATTAGAGTTTTGCCTAAATGTCATTAGCTGTACGTGTTAAGGATTATCCGTTCCTGAAACAATTTCAAACGTTCTCTAGTTCAAATATTAATCATAACAGAATATTAGCTGTTTTATTTTGCACATTACAATGCATCTTCACGCCGGACGGGTCGATTAAGTGTCCATTGTTTGACTGAAGCAACTTCCATATATGCCGATGCTGAGAAAATGAAGTCAGCAGCGACGAGCCATTCACCTCTAAGTCTGACCTTCATCATCTCCGTTTCGTTGAAGAACTCTGTAAAAAAAGTTTAGAAGTTAGTCGAATGACACATTCCTCTTTGTTACAAACTAACCTACTACTCGCAGAGCATCTGTGCGCACCTTACTATGGCAACAACATGTGCCTTCTGGAGAAATTCTCTCTTCGTTCCTGTTTCTCTCTCTCCTCTCGCTCCTCTACCGAACCGTACCAAACGGACTGCAGACCAACCGAAAGACCGTCTCGTATAGCCTTACGAAATGTAATGTAATCGAACATTTATGAATCGATCGTGCGTTTGGTACTGTTCGAACGGTGATCACAGTTACACATGTCTTAGCCCTGCATGCATATTATGTATACAGAGAGAGAGACTCTGCAAGACAAAGACATACACAGAGCCACACAGAGGACAAAGAGAGATAGAGACGGAGAGAGGGAGACAGAGTATTTCTTATATGAATCCATCTCAAAGTCCATATACCAGTGTATTGCATTGTATTGTATGTAAAGATTTATATAGCGCCTCTCTTAGGAATAACTATTCAGAAGCGCTCTCAGTACGAAGACCCCGGGGTAGAAGAAACGTCTTTAACGAACGAGAGACCAAAGAGGAAAAACTAGTCATTAGTTTAGTGTGCATCCTAACATTACAGAACAGAAGAAACAGAAAAACAGAGGGAAGACAGGATAGGCGATGGGAACATCCGATCATGGTTTCATTGGAATGAAATTTTTGCCCCAGTACCGTTTACTAAAAGTCGGCGCCTATGTATCTGTTTATCAGTTTTCACTAGCCTGTCTCCTTGAAGTGTGTTGTATCTGTGTATCAAATGGAATCGAGGAACAGCAGGAGGTCGAGACGATCTAGCGGATCACCTCAGGCTGCTCTGATGGTGGTGTCGGCGGTGGTAATGCAGAGCGTCTGATCGATCTGCCCGGTACGGTGGCTTTGTGGAAAGGTGGCGTGGATGAGCTGGGAAGAGGAAGTGAATGATGAATTATGTATGTGTGTTGTTGGATTGCACTTCGAAGTGGAAGGGAACTGATGAAAGTGTGATGGTGTTTTTGCACTTCGAAGTGGAAAAGTATTATGAATGTGTAACGTGTTTTTGCGCTTCCGAGTGGAAGCGCTGATTATGTTGCGCTCCTGAAGGTGAAGCGACTATGAAAGTGTTTCGCCTCTTAGGTGAAGCTAATGAACATGTTTTGCGAACGTGTTGCTCTCCCGAGTGGAAGAGACTGAAGTGCAAAAACACCATCACACTTTCATCATTGCATGAATGCTGCCTTCTGCTTTTGACTATCTTTCTCCAGCCCTTCAATCATCAACCATAGTGAAGGGTGAGTGCACATGAACAGTGATTGTATGCCATGATGCCAGCCTTCCACTATGTTTGTGGTACGTGCTATACCATCTCCAGCTGATTCGTACTGATTCCACATCGGGATTGGAAACATGGCTGGGCCATAATTGTGGCCTCTGCCTCGGAGTCGTCGACCTCTAATGTAGGTGTGTTCGAAGTAGGATAGAAGTTCGTTCATTCTGTCATGTTCTGGCATGTCTTCAGCTAGCAAGTCGAATGATTCAGCAACATCATCAACCGGTACATGTGCGAGTGCTGATAAACATCGAACACTTCCACGTAGCACATCGTCAGTTTCGTAATCGTTCTTCATACCCAATTCATTCACCTTGCGAAGGACACTCTGGTTGAGATGAAAGTAACATCCGGTTATGGAAGCTCCGGGAAATGCATGGGAAAATGCTCCCATTGCCGCTGACTCGAAATCGGTTAAAATCGTTTTTGGTGCAGCACTTGGCATCAGATTCTTCAATTCCGTTATAAGACGGTCGTAGGTTGCTCGGGTCTTGTTCGGCAATAGACAAAATACTGCGGCAGGATTAATTCCGTTCATGAACTGGAAATGTATACTGTACATCTGGAAAAAGATGGAGGGTACCACCTTGAAAGTGCCATCAGCCAACCAGATGTCGGATCTGGCTAGACCACCAAGAAGCATTCTATCGCCCAAGATGATAAGCCGATCATCTCCCGATCCAGAATCAAATAATAGGAAATTGATAAATTTCGATGGGAAATGAAAGCTGAGATTAGTTGGTGTTGGTGGTAAGGTCTGCTGGTTATCACCGCTTGACAATACAACTTGACGATGACGACGCAGAACACGGTTGAGAGAAGTTTTCTTGGGCAAGGCCATCAACACATGTGGACCCAGATCAACCATGACCGCACCGGAAGACGAACTTGGTGTTGCTATAGTTTCTGTCATTTTCTTCTTCATGTCTGCGATAGCGGCCCGTGCAAGTGCTGTTGAGACATTACCGCTGTGGGTGTGGTCTGGTGACTGATCTCCGATCACAACGTTGTTTGCATCTGTTAGCAGTCGTGCTTTGCAGTTGAAAACCTGGTGTTTGCAACAGCGCCATTGTGTTTGTCCTTGTGCGTTCTCTCCTTTTCTCCAGTATTCGTAGTTTCGATGTATCACCGTTCGCTTTCCACGTTTCGATGTTCCAAAGTTTACCGTCGTCATAACGTATTATTTTATTGTTTCTTATTCAATGTTTTCCGTTAACTAAGAAATAAGCCTATTTATTTCTTGATATTGAAACGTTTCTGATTCGAAAAACCTGCGCACTTCACACTGAACCCATACTTTGGTGACGTCATGTTTTTTGACCTAAGAGTCATTATTTCAGTAAGTAAGATGAAATGTGTGGTGTAATGGCGAACCTTGTAAATGTTTTACAACTAAGTATTGGTTACTTCATGATTTCTGTCGTATTTACACCGGAAATACCACACGAGTTCTATTTTCTTATGAATTCTACGAGTGTGGAATCCACGAGTACAATTCATTTGAAAATAGAACGAGTTTGGTACTTAATGTACTAAAACGAAAAAATCATGAAGTAACCTATTTATACCATGACCATACCATGAAAGGTGCGTTAAAGCTTCATAATTCACTTACTAACCACAATCATAGAATACTGTCCAGGATGAATCGTCCGGGATGAATCGTCCGGGATGAATGGTCCAGGATGAATCGTCCAGGATGAATCGTCCAGGATGAACAGTCCGGGGATGAATGGTCCAGGATGAATCGTCCGGGGATGAATTGTCCGGGGATGAATCGTCCGGGGATGAATTGTCCGGGGATGAATCGTCCAGGATGAATCGTCCGGGGATGAATTCTCCGGGGATGAATTATGACATTAGATACATATTCATAGAAGAACACCTCCTCGGACATTGGCATGTTAAATGAAAATTGTAGTTTACAATGCACTCTTTTCAATTCAATTCAATTTATTTTTCCTGTAACCGACAACATATTTACAATTATGGCAGTGATAATTCAACGACGTTCCGGTTACCAAGTGGAGGACCCTGAAGGGATGGATTATCCCGCTAAATA
Source organism: Aporrectodea caliginosa (assembly GCA_020284085.1). NCBI lineage: Eukaryota > Metazoa > Annelida > Clitellata > Crassiclitellata > Lumbricidae > Aporrectodea > Aporrectodea caliginosa. The sequence continues at coordinate 344,076 of JACEVL010000387.1, read as the reverse complement.
GGGCCACCCAGGTAATGAAATAAAAAGTCTCGATAACACATGACAGCAAGCTTGCTTTCGGAGACAGGAATTTAAAAAAAATTAGAATGACTTAACTAATAGAACTTAACTAAACACCCGTAACAGTAAATAACATTCATTCAATTGCCTTGATGTATCAGATAGTGGCGTAATTTGTTCTTAAATATTTTTAAAGCAGTCAATTGTCGGATCCATAGGGGAACATCATTCCATACCTTAACCCCTGCAAATCTAATGGAAAACAGTCGAGTATTTGTGTGGGCAAAGGGCTGTCGATACAACTTGGTGCTTCTGGTGGGATAGGAATGTATTTCAGAGGTAAGGAGGAAAAGTTTTTGGTATATAGCAGGTAATAGATTGTGCTCATACCGATACATGAATTCGCCTACTTGCGCTATCCTAATCTGTTCAACAGTTAACATTTTAAATTCAAGAAACGACTTGCTGGTGTGAGATCCGTAGGGAGTGCCAGCAATGAATCGGACAGCTCGCTTTTGGAGGATGGTCAGCCTTTGCAGGTTTGACTGGTACGTAGAGGCCCAGATCAAGTTACAATAGCCAAGGTAGGGATATATCAGCGAGTAATAAAGCGTTAACCGAACCTTGGGTGGCAGAAGGTAGGAGGCACGATTTAAGATCCCCATATTCTTTGCTATTTTGGAGGAGATTGTCTTAATATGGTCTTTCCATGACAGATGCTGGTCCAGTATTACTCCTAGAAACTTGGATGACGTCACCTGAGTAATGGGGTTACCATCGATACATAGTGTTTTTGAGTCAGAGGGACAATTTTTTTTATGAGACCTAAATAATATATAATTGGTCTTATCAAGATTGAGAGATAATTTATTGGCACGAAACCAGTTGGCAATCAGAGCAAGCTCAGCATTTACTTTTTGATATAAAATGTCCAAGGAACTGTGGGAAAAGAAGATATTAGTATCATCAGCAAAGAGAATGAAATACATAAGAGGTGAGGCGTTTGGAAGGTCATTAATATAGATTAGGAATAATAGTGGTCCTAGATTCGATCCTTGAGGAACCCCAAAATTAATTGCACGCATCATCGAAGAGGCTCCGTTGCAGTGCACTAATTGTGAGCGGTCGTCAAGATAACTGGCAAACCAATTGAGTTGGGCTCCTCTTATGCCATAGTTATTTAGTTTTTTAAGTAGAATGTTATGGTTCACAGTATCAAAAGCCTTGGCCAAGTCGAAAAAGACTCCAAGAGAGTATTCATTATTTTCTATTGCTTCTGATATTTTGTCTTGGATACTCAGCAATGGCATAGATGGAGAGTGACCAGCTTGAAAACCATGTTGAGATGGAAATATTATATTAGCTTTTTCTAGAAAGTTGCTTAGTCTTTCGTACATTAACTTTTCAAATATTTTAGCAAAGAACGGGAGAACGGAGATGGGTCTGTAATTAGCCACTTCCCCCTTCTCACCCCTTTTAAAGATAGGAACTACCTTAGCGATTTTCAATGCGTTAGGGAATATACCAGAGCAAAACGAACAGTTGATAATTTCAGCCAGTGGCCTAGCGACATTGATTAGTGAAGGGGAAGCAACAAAAGGGTCAATGTCATCGATTCCCTTACTATGAGATAAACGGATTGTACGACCCAATTTTATGATTTCATCCGGAGTTGTACCCTCGAGACCAAAAGAGTTAGCAATAGGAGGTCTCAAGTAATCTTCAAAAGGAGTAGTCGGATCGGGGATTTTATTAGCTAGTGATTGAGCGATTCCCGTAAAATAACAGTTGAATTTATTGGCGATTTCTTCCGGATCTTCAATCTTGACCCCGTCAGAATTTAAAAAGTCAATCGACGAGTCACAATTCTCTACTCCAATTAATGAGCGAATAAGACTCCACGTTCTCTTCAGGTTACTACTATGTATGTATTATATAACGAAATTTTCAAAGTAATAAAAAACACAAGTTAGTTGCAAAGGTACGCTACATAAAATTCCAATTATAATTATGACATTAGATACATATTCATAGAAGAACACCTCCTCGGACATTGGCATGTTAAATGAAAACGGAGCTTTACAATCTTACTAATATTCGTTTTTAAGCAACATAATATAGTAATAAAAACACAAGTTAGTTGCAAAGGTATGCTACATAAAATTCCAATTATAATTATGACATTAGATACATATTCATAGAAGAACACCTCCTCGGACATTGGCATGTTAAATGAAAACGGAACTTTACAATCTTACTAATATTCGTTTTTAAGCAACATAATGTAGTTTATCTGAGAAACTTATAGTCTATGATACATATACCGTTACAAAAGCATTTGATCCTAATTAAACTATATTCATTAATAAAAACACAAGTTAGTTGCAAAGGTACATTACATAAAATTCCAATTATAATTATGACATTAGATACATATTCATAGAAGAACACCTCCTCGGACATTGGCATGTTAAATGAAAATTGTAGTTTACAATGCACTCTTTCAAAGTGTTAATGTACCTAGAACATTAGACAATAAATTTAATTAACTAACAAAGCATACTTGAGCATATATATGTATTGTAATTCTTGAAATTCAAGATAATTAGTAGAATTTATGTAATAAACTATATTATTCTACAAGAATTGTCCCACACATAAGAAATTTTCAAAGTAATAAAAAACACAAGTTAGTTGCAAAGGTACGCTACATAAAATTCCAATTATAATTATGACATTAGATACATATTCATAGAAGAACACCTCCTTGGACATTGGCATGTTAAATGAAAACGGAGCTTTACAATCTTACTAATATTCGTTTTTAAGCAACATAATGTAGTTTATCTGAGAAACTTATAGTCTATGATACATATACCGTTACAAAAGCATTTGATCCTAATTAAACTATATTATTCTACAACAATTGTCCCACACATTAGAAATTTTCAAAGTAATAAAAACACAAGTTAGTTGCAAAGGTACGCTACATAAAATTCCAATTATAATTATGACATTAGAAACATATTTATAGAAGAACACCTCCTCGGACATTGGCATGTTAAATGAAAATTGTAGTTTACAATGCACTCTTTCAAAGTGTTAATGTACCTAGAACATTAGACAATAAATTTAATTAACTAACAAAGCATACTTGAGCATATATATGTATTGTAATTCTTGAAATTCAAGATAATTAGTAGAATTTATGTGATTCTAAAGAATTGTCCCACACATAAGAAATTTTCAAAATAAAAAACACAAGTTAGTTGCAAAGGTATGCTACATAAAATTCCAATTATACGACAATGACATTAGATACATATTCATAGAAGAACACCTCCTCGGACATTGGCATGTTAAATGAAAACGGAGCTTTACAATCTTACTAATATTCGTTTTTAAGCAACATAATGTAGTTCATCTGACATTGTCTATGATACATATACCGTTACAAAAGCATTTGACCCTAATTAAACTATATTATTCTACAACAATTGTCCCACACATAAGAAATTTTCAAAGTAATAAAAAACACAAGTTAGTTGCAAAGGTACGCTACATAAAATTGCAATTATAATTATAATTATGACATTAGAAACATATTCATAGAAGAACACCTCCTCGGACATTGGCATGTTAAATGAAAACGGAACTTTACAATCTTACTAATATTCGTTTTTAAGCAACATAATATAGTAATAAAAACACAAGTTAGTTGCAAAGGTATGCTACATAAAATTCCAATTATAATTATGACATTAGATACATATTCATAGAAGAACACCTCCTCGGACATTGGCATGTTAAATGAAAACGGAACTTTACAATCTTACTAATATTCGTTTTTAAGCAACATAATGTAGTTTATCTGAGAAACTTATAGTCTATGATACATATACCGTTACAAAAGCATTTGATCCTAATTAAACTATATTATTCTACAACAATTGTCCCACACATTAGAAATTTTCAAAGTAATAAAAACACAAGTTAGTTGCAAAGGTACGCTACATAAAATTGCAATTATAATTATAATTATGACATTAGAAACATATTCATAGAAGAACACCTCCTCGGACATTGGCATGTTAAATGAAAATTGTAGTTTACAATGCACTCTTTCAAAGTGTTAATGTACCTAGAACATTAGAAAATAAATTTAATTAACTAACAAAGCATACTTGAGCATATATATGTATTGTAATTCTTGAAATTCAAGATAATTAGTAGAATTTATGTAATAAACTATATTATTCTACAAGAATTGTCCCACACATAAGAAATTTTCAAAGTAATAAAAAACACAAGTTAATTGCAAAGGTACGCTACATAAAATTCCAATTATAATTATAATTATGACATTAGATACATATTCATAGAAGAACACCTCCTTGGACATTGGCATGTTAAATGAAAACGGAGCTTTACAATCTTACTAATATTCGTTTTTAAGCAACATAATGTAGTTTATCTGAGAAACTTATAGTCTATGATACATATACCGTTACAAAAGCATTTGATCCTAATTAAACTATATTATTCTACAACAATTGTCCCACGCATTAGAAATTTTCAAAGTAATAAAAAACACAAGTTAGTTGCAAAGGTACGCTACATAAAATTCCAATTATGATTATAATTATGACATTAGATACATATTCATAGAAGAACACCTCCTTGGACATTGGCATGTTAAATGAAAACGGAGCTTTACAATCTTACTAATCTTACTAATATTCGTTTTTAAGCAACATAATGTAGTTTATCTGAGAAACTTATAGTCTATGATACATATACCGTTACAAAAGCATTTGATCCTAATTAAACTATATTATTCTACAACAATTGTCCCACACATTAGAAATTTTCAAAGTAATAAAAACACAAGTTAGTTGCAAAGGTACGCTACATAAAATTGCAATTATAATTATGACATGACATTATGACATTAGATACATATCGGATATTCATCCCCGGACGATTCATCCCGGACGATTCATCCCCGGACTATTGATCCCGGACGATTCATCCTGGACCATTCATCCTGGACCATTCATCCTGGACCATTCATCCTGGACGATTCATCCTGGACCATTCATCCTGGACCATTCATCCCGGACCATTCAATCAAATGAAATAGAAATTACGATATAAAGTAAAGCAACGGAAAGAATTGAAATTAATGAAGAAGCATCTATTTTAAATTTATCAGCAGTAGTAGGTGTAGAGGTCCTGATGGTGTAGGGAAGGGACTAGTTCACTGAAAAGCGAAGAATTTACTGTAACAGTTAATGACTGTGAAGTTATAGTACTATCGGTCTTGTTACATTTCTGTAACAGAAATATCCTTGTATTAATACACATTATCAAATGAAATAAAACAAATGTTGCATTTCAATAATTTCTATTATTTTATTTAACTTTAAGTTGTGACAAAGTTTTACTCCAGCATTCCATAAACAGAGAACAGTGGTGCCGCACTCTGAGAACGATTTTGACCAATGAATTCAGCAATGTCAAAGCAACCATCTTTTTCCAGAGTCCAAAGGTGTTGTTCCTCATAGTTATGGGCAAAAAGACAATTCTCCCCACGATGACATGTATTCGGCTTCCAAAACTCATAATGTCGACAAAGCACATAGCCACCACGAAAGTCACGATGATTTATTTTACTAATTGGTTTACAACTAAGTTTCGATTTATTAATAATAAGATGTAGTTACAGTAGTAACAGTTTTAATTGTGCGACAAATGCGCAATTGCACGAAGGTACAATAACACATTTGTTTCTCCGTATCCACCAACAGCACGTCTAACTCTTTCGACCAAGTCGCGGTATTTCTTCACACCAATTTCCTGGGCACCAGTAGTTGCTTGCATGAATGCTGCCTTCTGCTTTTGACTATCTTTCTCCAGCCCTTCAATCATCAACCATAGTGAAGGGTGAGTGCACATGAACAGTGATTGTATGCCATGATGCCAGCCTTCCACTATGTTTGTGGTACGTGCTATACCATCTCCAGCTGATTCGTACTGATTCCACATCGGGATTGGAAACATGGCTGGGCCATAATTGTGGCCTCTGCCTCGGAGTCGTCGACCTCTAATGTAGGTGTGTTCGAAGTAGGATAGAAGTTCGTTCATTCTGTCATGTTCTGGCATGTCTTCAGCTAGCAAGTCGAATGATTCAGCAACATCATCAACCGGTACATGTGCGAGTGCTGATAAACATCGAACACTTCCACGTAGCACATCGTCAGTTTCGTAATCGTTCTTCATACCCAATTCATTCACCTTGCGAAGGACACTCTGGTTGAGATGAAAGTAACATCCGGTTATGGAAGCTCCGGGAAATGCATGGGAAAATGCTCCCATTGCCGCTGACTCGAAATCGGTTAAAATCGTTTTTGGTGCAGCACTTGGCATCAGATTCTTCAATTCCGTTATAAGACGGTCGTAGGTTGCTCGGGTCTTGTTCGGCAATAGACAAAATACTGCGGCAGGATTAATTCCGTTCATGAACTGGAAATGTATACTGTACATCTGGAAAAAGATGGAGGGTACCACCTTGAAAGTGCCATCAGCCAACCAGATGTCGGATCTGGCTAGACCACCAAGAAGCATTCTATCGCCCAAGATGATAAGCCGATCATCTCCCGATCCAGAATCAAATAATAGGAAATTGATAAATTTCGATGGGAAATGAAAGCTGAGATTAGTTGGTGTTGGTGGTAAGGTCTGCTGGTTATCACCGCTTGACAATACAACTTGACGATGACGACGCAGAACACGGTTGAGAGAAGTTTTCTTGGGCAAGGCCATCAACACATGTGGACCCAGATCAACCATGACCGCACCGGAAGACGAACTTGGTGTTGCTATAGTTTCTGTCATTTTCTTCTTCATGTCTGCGATAGCGGCCCGTGCAAGTGCTGTTGAGACATTACCGCTGTGGGTGTGGTCTGGTGACTGATCTCCGATCACAACGTTGTTTGCATCTGTTAGCAGTCGTGCTTTGCAGTTGAAAACCTGGTGTTTGCAACAGCGCCATTGTGTTTGTCCTTGTGCGTTCTCTCCTTTTCTCCAGTATTCGTAGTTTCGATGTATCACCGTTCGCTTTCCACGTTTCGATGTTCCAAAGTTTACCGTCGTCATAACGTATTATTTTATTGTTTCTTATTCAATGTTTTCCGTTAACTAAGAAATAAGCCTATTTATTTCTTGATATTGAAACGTTTCTGATTCGAAAAACCTGCGCACTTCACACTGAACCCATACTTTGGTGACGTCATGTTTTTTGACCTAAGAGTCATTATTTCAGTAAGTAAGATGAAATGTGTGGTGTAATGGCGAACCTTGTAAATGTTTTACAACTAAGTATTGGTTACTTCATGATTTCTGTCGTATTTACACCGGAAATACCACACGAGTTCTATTTTCTTATGAATTCTACGAGTGTGGAATCCACGAGTACAATTCATTTGAAAATAGAACGAGTTTGGTACTTAATGTACTAAAACGAAAAAATCATGAAGTAACCTATTTATACCATGACCATACCATGAAAGGTGCGTTAAAGCTTCATAATTCACTTACTAACCACAATCATAGAATACTGTCCAGGATGAATCGTCCGGGATGAATCGTCCGGGATGAATGGTCCAGGATGAATCGTCCAGGATGAATCGTCCAGGATGAACAGTCCGGGGATGAATGGTCCAGGATGAATCGTCCGGGGATGAATTGTCCGGGGATGAATCGTCCGGGGATGAATTGTCCGGGGATGAATCGTCCAAAGGATGAATCGTCCGGGGATGAATTCTCCGGGGATGAATAGTCATGAAACCCATTAGATACATATTCATAGAAGAACACCTCCTCGGACATTGGCATGTTAAATGAAAATTGTAGTTTACAATGCACTCTTTCAATTCAATTCAATTTATTTTTTCCTGTAACCGACAACATATTTACAATTATGGCAGTGATAATTCAACGACGTTCCGGTTACCAAGTGGAGGACCCTGAAGGGATGGATTATCCCGCTAAATAGGGCCACCCAGGTAATGAAATAAAAAGTCTCGATAACACATGACAGCAAGCTTGCTTTCGGAGACAGGAATTAAAAAAAAATTAGAATGACTTAACTAATAGAACTTAACTAAACACCCGTAACAGTAAATAACATTCATTCAATTGCCTTGATGTATCAGATAGTGGCGTAATTTGTTCTTAAATATTTTTAAAGCAGTCAATTGTCGGATCCATAGGGGAACATCATTCCATACCTTAACCCCTGCAAATCTAATGGAAAACAGTCGAGTATTTGTGTGGGCAAAGGGCTGTCGATACAACTTGGTGCTTCTGGTGGGATAGGAATGTATTTCAGAGGTAAGGAGGAAAAGTTTTTGGTATATAGCAGGTAATAGATTGTGCTCATACCGATACATGAATTCGCCTACTTGCGCTATCCTAATCTGTTCAACAGTTAACATTTTAAATTCAAGAAACGACTTGCTGGTGTGAGATCCGTAGGGAGTGCCAGCAATGAATCGGACAGCTCGCTTTTGGAGGATGGTCAGCCTTTGCAGGTTTGACTGGTACGTAGAGGCCCAGATCAAGTTACAATAGCCAAGGTAGGGATATATCAGCGAGTAATAAAGCGTTAACCGAACCTTGGGTGGCAGAAGGTAGGAGGCACGATTTAAGATCCCCATATTCTTTGCTATTTTGGAGGAGATTGTCTTAATATGGTCTTTCCATGACAGATGCTGGTCCAGTATTACTCCTAGAAACTTGGATGACGTCACCTGAGTAATTGGGTTACCATCGATACATAGTGTTTTTGAGTCAGAGGGACAATTTTTTTATGAGACCTAAATAATATATAATTGGTCTTATCAAGATTGAGAGATAATTTATTGGCACGAAACCAGTTGGCAATCAGAGCAAGCTCAGCATTTACTTTTTGATATAAAATGTCCAAGGAACTGTGGGAAAAGAAGATATTAGTATCATCAGCAAAGAGAATGAAATACATAAGAGGTGAGGCGTTTGGAAGGTCATTAATATAGATTAGGAATAATAGTGGTCCTAGATTCGATCCTTGAGGAACCCCAAAATTAATTGCACGCATCATCGAAGAGGCTCCGTTGCAGTGCACTAATTGTGAGCGGTCGTCAAGATAACTGGCAAACCAATTGAGTTGGGCTCCTCTTATGCCATAGTTATTTAGTTTTTTGAGTAGAATGTTATGGTTCACAGTATCAAAAGCCTTGGCCAAGTCGAAAAAGACTCCAAGAGAGTATTCATTATTTTCTATTGCTTCTGATATTTTGTCTTGGATACTCAGCAATGGCATAGATGGAGAGTGACCAGCTTGAAAACCATGTTGAGATGGAAATATTATATTAGCTTTTTCTAGAAAGTTGCTTAGTCTTTCGTACATTAACTTTTCAAATATTTTAGCAAAGAACGGGAGAACGGAGATGGGTCTGTAATTAGCCACTTCCCCCTTCTCACCCTTTTTAAAGATAGGAACTACCTTAGCGATTTTCAATGCGTTAGGGAATATACCAGAGCAAAACGAACAGTTGATAATTTCAGCCAGTGGCCTAGCGACATTGATTAGTGAAGGGGAAGCAACAAAAGGGTCAATGTCATCGATTCCCTTACTATGAGATAAACGGATTGTACGACCCAATTTTATGATTTCATCCGGAGTTGTACCCTCGAGACCAAAAGAGTTAGCAATAGGAGGTCTCAAGTAATCTTCAAAAGGAGTAGTCGGATCGGGGATTTTATTAGCTAGTGATTGAGCAATTCCCGTAAAATAACAGTTGAATTTATTAGCGATTTCTTCCGGATCTTCAATCTTAACCCCGTCAGAATTTAAAAAGTCAATCGACGAGTCACAATTCTCTACTCCAATTAATGAGCGAATAAGACTCCACGTTATGTTAAGTGTTAATGTACCGAGAACATTAGACAATAAATTTTCAAAGTAATAAAAAACACAAGTTAGTTCCAAAGGTACGCTACATAAAATTCCAATTATAATTATGACATTAGATACATATTCATAGAAGAACACCTCCTCGGACATTGGCATGTTAAATGAAAACGCAGCTTTACAATCTTACTAATATTCGTTTTTAAGCAACATAATATAGTAATAAAAACACAAGTTAGTTGCAAAGGTATGCTACGTAAAATTCCAATTATAATTATGACCCTAGATACATATTCATAGAAGAACACCTCCTCGGACATTGGCATGTTAAATGAAAACGGAACTTTACAATCTTACTAATATTCGTTTTTAAGCAACATAATGTAGTTTATCTGAGAAACTTATAGTCTATGATACATATACCGTTACAAAAGCATTTGATCCTAATTAAACAATATTCAAAGTAATAAAAAACACAAGTTAGTTGCAAAGGTACACTACATAAAATTCCAATTATAATTATGACATTAGATACATATTCATAGAAGAACACCTTCATTTATTCGTATCCATCGCCGCAATATGGTTGGAGTCAGAAACTGATGATGATGATGCTGATTAAACTGTTTAAATTAGAAATCTTTGGGGCTACTTTTTAATTGACCAACAGATTACTTATGATAGGCCTACCACGTTCAGAATTGAGCGCTATTGTGTGAACTGAAAGGGATTCCAAAGTCACAAACTTTAAAAGGAAACACGCAAATAAAATAAAGTCAAGGCATCAGAAGATCTTCATGATCCTTGGATGTTGTGACTGAGCAAATTAAATCCTAACGGACTTATAAATCTTCAATACTGTTACAGGTTTCTATTCTACATAAGTTAATCATACTCGCCTTGGACAATCTTCGTTTATTAATTCAAACTGACATAAAATTGAACGCAGTATGATTACAAGTCATAGAATGAACGGATGATCACAAGTTATTACAGGAGTCGAATTTAACTGTGTGGCAGTCATGCAATCTGTCCTGCTGTCCTGCTCTTACACCAAAGCCACCTAGCGAATGAAAGGCTGAGTCGACGTATGGGAGGACAGAGGGAGTCGATCCCGCGTCCATGCTGATCTTCTGCTCTTCGTGCCACAGTGTTACCATTACCCTAAACCCCTTCCCGAAAATGATTATTGTTCGCATCATATTTGAGTCATTTTCCGGTAACATGGTAAATTCAGAATTCAGCTGTCCCCGGTCATTTCTCGAAAAACTATACCTAGTCTGATTATGCTAAGTGTTGATATTAAAATGTATTTGATCAGTCAACAATTTCAGATATTTGAAAGTAATTTAAAGCAATAACCTAATTTATTAAAATTTATTTTCAATTTAAAATGTTCCACTCCGTTACTGTCCCTAGGCTCTAGTACTTAGCCTATTGCTTTAGTCTACAATTTCGAAATGATTTGTATTGAGCCAAAAATTCACGTGTTTTTTATGTATTATATATTTGTGTATGTTTTAAAATACAACTTGGTGAACCGGATCTTCAGCATAATTAAAGGAAAAATTTTTAAAACTTGTCCCCAGGAATTATGTATACTCCGTTACCATGTAAAAAATTAATCTTCTATCTCAGAACCATTCAGTTTTGTGGTCGCGCAACTAGATGCTATACAAATAAAGTATGTTTTCCCTGAAGGTTGTCGACAAGATGTGTGTCTATCAATATGAATTACTGTCTATCAACTATGAATTAACGCCATTACATTTGAACATACTATTTCTCAGCTGGTCGACACTTCCAAATTAAATCGCATTCTTTGTTAACGGCACAGGTTCAATTTCAATGCGATCTTTGATTCCCTACAAAAATCTTTATAATAAAAATAATGATCACTAAATCTTGTCGCGTTTTATCAAAGACACGCATCAGAACAGTAGTAAATTCAGTCGGATATCGCTGGATTTGAGACCCACCACATGAACATTCAGACCCATAACCTAAAAAGGAGACCCATGACCCATTGACCCCAATAGTGTTCTTTGGTTACAATAATCGATTATATGTGTGGTGCTTCACACATTTTATGTTGCTTATTCGAATGCAAATAGAGAGTATCGGTTACAGATTCACTGCAGATAGGCTTCGGTTTTAGATTGGTAAAAATTTTAAGATCCTCCACCTCTGGATGAAAATTTTAACCAGTGAATCAGAATAAATATCAAATTGCCTAAAATGCGATCTATTTAATAAACTGAGCAACTTCGAACCTTTTGCATTGATTTGCTTATGTGTTGTTCTTCGATGCACAAACTACGTGTTTGAGAATTAAGACTTATGCTATTAATCTGATCAACTCTTAATTGTGTGAAATATGTCGATCGTCAGTTTGCATTATAACGAATCTAAGTAAGTAAGTAAGTAAGTAAGTAGTAAGTAAGTAAGTAAGTAAGTATGGTCTTTATTACGCCATTTTGCAAACGCACAATGTGACTTCTATAGCGCCGTAATTAATTGATGGTCGCGTCAAGCGAAGTCGTAATCAGAGTCATCGTCCATTACATGTAGAGAAGAAGCCATCCTTATAAAGGATAAAAAATATAAGCAACTTAAATGAATAAATGAACATTAAAAGACGCTTATTTGCATAATAGAGAAGATAGGCTGCTAATAAAATATTTACGTACAATTCTAAGCATTTCAGGTTACATAACAATAAGTATAATGTTACATTTTAATGCTACACCTCTGGATACCTTTATGAATCTGTTAACAGGCATTACAATTTTCGGTTTCCTGACGCTGGAGCATGGTGTCGATGTAGAGAGTTCGGTTCCATTTTTGAGGTGTTTATTTTAAGAGCTGATCTACGATTTTCAGCGATTCTTATTTTCGGCGATGTTAATGAGATTCTTGATGAATTTTGCCTGCAAATACCACTCTCTCTGAGAGAGAGTGGCTGATCAGCCTTGGAAGGAGTTCTTGGAACGTCGAAGAAGAGATGCGATTACAGGAGATGAGCGTCACAATATACGAAACCTAATAGCGCAGGTGGTAGGAGACTTGAGCCAAACATCCCTCTGCCACTTTTTTCACAGCTTGCAGTAATTGATCGAATATCCTCACCGCAATCGAACGGTCAGTATCAATCTAAGGATTCTCTAGACTTCTCCAAACGGAGATTTACACTTTCGATTCAGCATTAGTATCCTCGATGAACGAGTACATGGTCGCACGGAAGATTATCTCTCAACATTGAAAAGATCAATTGCATTGTAGTTCTCTCTCATCGTATTGAACCTACAGTCTAGAAAAGACGTTTAGAGATCTTATAACTATATAGTAAATATGATGTGTAATGCAACATGTCCTGTATTCGAAATGTCTTTGCATGTAGGCATTCAGATATAATTTAAGGGTTTAATAGCGCCAAAGGGTTTCGCTTTCGTCAGATCTAGTTTCTGTTCATTTGCTTCGAAAAGGAATCTAAACATTCTTGTCTGAGTTTGAAACAGTGTAAATATTAAATATGGTTTTGACATTAAACGCCAACTAACAGTGATCCTAAAAAACTTGTTGCTTTGTTGCGTTCCAAAGGACTTCATATTGGAGCTACTGCTTCTCTTGATTTATGTTAATTACTTGTCTAATGCCTCAAAGATACTTTATTTTTGTACCGTTCACTGATTAAATCGAATAAATCCTGAAGTCCCTGTTTAAAATAGCTAATTGTAGCTTCAATTAATCTGTTCTTGGTTTAAAGCCAACAGATTTTCTCTCAGCCTTGGAAGGAGTTCTTGGAACGTCGAAGAAGAGATACGATAACAGGAGATGAAGCTCACAATACACGAAACGTAATAGCGCAGGTGGTAGGAGACTTGGGCCAAACATCCCTCTGCCACTTTCTTCACAGCTTGCAGTAATTAATCGAAGCTCCTCACCGCAATCGAACGGTCAGTATCAATCTAATGACTCTATTGGCTTCTCCAAATTGAGATTTACACTATCGATTCAGTATTAGTATCCTCAATGAACGAGTACATGGTCGCACGGGAGATTATCTCTCAACATTAAAGAGACCAATTTCATTGTATTTCGTTCCCATCGTAAAACACTTCCAGTCCATGATTATAAGATTATCATGGATGGAAAATCTATTAATCAAGTGATGTCTTGCAAGTTTATAGATGCATATCTGGATCAATATTTGACGTGAAGAGACCATATACGCCATATAATTATCAATAAAGATTGCAAAGATTAGTATCTTGTTCCGCGTTCGACATTATTTGCCAAGAACGTCTTTGACCAGTTTATATTATGTCCCAATATTCCCGTACTTTATCTTACTGAAATACCTCATGGGACACTAGTCTATAAATAGTTCTAATAATTGTTCAGAAGTGTGTTATCCTAGTTATATTATATGATGTGTGTGTGTGTGTTTGCGTGTGTGTCAATAAAAAATCAATCAATAAATGATGATATTTTGAAAGACATTGCTTCAGAGATAGGAGCGAAGTGCAACAGGAAGATGGGGAAACCGGAAAGCAAGGCTATGCTTGTGACATATCCGGAGGAATAAACGTTGCCGGGTGTCATTGCCATCTATGGAATCCGATAAAAGGGTAAGACCTTACGTATACCATGGACCAGGAGATGTAGCACATTTCAACGTTACTGGTACGTGGAGTCTCAATACCGCAACCTGTTAAATTGTTGCAGATGGGGACAGGCTCACAGTCGATCTGACTGTATGAAAACCGAGACTCCGAAGTAAGTAAACTACTCAGGGGTGCACACTGCACAGTGCTGCTCAGAGGCAGTGCCAAAAGTACATCGAGACGACGGAGGCTCTACAGATACAGACCGTGGACAATGTTCCGCTCACCGAGGCCATCCAGAAGGTGAAGCAAGACTAGAACGCAAAACAAGGTGAAGGTAATCGTAATCGTAATCGTAATCAAATAAATTTATATAGCGCCACTTCAAGAAATACTCCTCAGAGGCGCTCCCGACCTGACAACACCAAACCACGATCGAAAAGAATGGTTTTCAAACGCCTGCGGAAAAGGGGCAAGGAAAGAGCAAGAAGCTCATTACGTAGGTTGCGAGGCAACCTATTCTAGACAGATGGACCGACAACAGCAAAGCTCTTATGAAGCACCATGGAAGTTCGAGCCACAGGGACAACCAGGTCGCCTTGAGTGGCAGAGCGAAGGAATCTACTAGGCCTACCTGGTATGGAAAGCACTGGCACGCAAAGCTCCCTAAGATAGACTGGGGCTTGACATGCAAGACAATTGCGCATGAGCATTAGGATCTTAAACTCAATGCGTTTTTGCATTGGCAGCCAGTGCAGTTCCTCCCGTATAAAGCAAGATATATGCGCGAACTTTGGTATGCCTCCTATCAGCCGAGCCGCGGCGTTTAGCACAGATTGCAGTTGACTAATGCGCGATAGGGTTAAGCCCGCGTATACAGCATTGCCGTAGTCGACTCTGGTGCATATGAATGCGTGCATCAGGGTCGTAGCGGCTTTTGTTGTTAGAGAGCGGCGTACCGATCTAATCTGAGGTAGATGGTAAAAGCACGTGCGACATACATTCCTCGCATGTTCTGAAAAGGTCAATTCCTGGTCCAAGGTCACACCCAAATCCCGCACAGTGGTAGAGAAAGAGACGCCAGGAAAGAGATGCTGTATATTGGATAAATCGACTTTGGATAACTGCCCGCGAGTCCCAACCCAGATGAACTGTGTTTTTCCAGGGTTCAGCCGAAGACGGTTGGGTGACACCCAGGCGCCAATTACCTCCGATGTCATTTGCATTTTCTCCACTAGAGAGATAGCATCTGAAGCTGGACCCTGGACATATGCCTGGGTGTCATCGGCATATTGATGCGCCCTAACCCCCACAGAAGAAAGAACCTGGTTTAAGTCAGCGGTGTAAAGGATGTAAAGTAATGGCCTTAATATGGAACCCTGTGGAAGACCAAATGAGACCCCGGACCAGTCAGACCGGGTGGAACCAAAAACCACAGACTGGCTACGCCCAATCAGAAAAGCCCGCGGCCAACAACACCGAACGACGTTTCAAGGCGCTCTAGAAGAATGCCATGGTCGACCGTGTCGAAGGCCGCACTCACGTCAAACAGGGCAAGAAGGGTTACATGCCTCTGATCAACAGCCGCATACATGTCGACTAGAATGCGTGTAATAACAGACTCTGTGGAGTGAAACTTCCTGAAACCTGACTGTTGTTTGGGTAGAAGGGAGTTTGCCTCAAGATAACTGATAAGCTGTATCGAAACGTATTTCTCGATTATCTTTGACAAGAAAGATATATTTGAAATAGGTCGATAATTGGCCATGTCCTTGACATCAAGACCGCTACGCTTAAGCGAAGGCAAAGGTAAGACTTCACCTTGTTAAGCCACAGCCGAAGATCAACTTGCTACAGCTGGAGGATTTCGTCCGCTTTTTGATGGAAGCCTCGCCATTCCAAGTGAAGACACTCGGAGGATACAACGGAGAAAGAAGTCCATCTGGCGGCAGGTAGCCTACATCAAATTTTATTGTTTGATTAAATAGGTCTACTAAAGGATTAAACCAAGAAACGGAAGGATGTGCTGGATGAAGTTATTACGGTGGCTAATGCCCTCTACCTCAACAGATGGATTAGATTTGAGGACAAAACGAACGAATGTAATTTTACAAATGTAAATAAATTAATTAATGATTTTTAAATGTTAGCGGAGTTCGTGACTTGGGCTTTTTGCGACTCACCAGTTACCAGCATAATATCCAGGCGCCGTCTAATCACTAGACCAGAGGTGGGCAAACTTTTGGCACACTGGGCCACATTAAACGCCAAATAATTCGAGGGGCCAGATACAAAATTTCAAACTTTTAATAACAACTAAAATTTAAACAGTTTACCGAATTAAAATTAATTGTACTTTTGCTGTAACTTGTGAGATGTATGCAACTGTGAACATACATAACAATTTTCCCTTAATCCAGAGTGATTGCACTGGTTGCATTCATTACTTCTGGGCGCTTATATAGCTTACCTTGAGCAAACCTACTCAGGGTGTTCCTAGCCCAGCCACGGTTAATGAAAAAAAGGCTTCAGTGATTTATAAAACCCAGTTAGATTGGTCAGAGGTAGCAAACGCAGTTCCGATGGTAGGTAATTCCAGATGGAAGGCCTGCTACAACGTCGGACACTGGGCGGCAGAGATCACCCCTGGAGGTAAGATAGGCCTAGAGCACAGCCGAGGGTGCAGCGTGAAACCAAAGCAGGAATCCGATATGAGATCCGTTGGGCCACAGGCAGCAAGTGCAACAACTGCAACATCTGGCGCATGTATACAAAGACAGAGGCAAATTTGGGAATTCGCACAATGACCAAGCAGCCGAGCACAGAACCCGATCTAGTCGCCCCAGAACTCCAAGGTGAGGCCGACGAGAGTCGATCAACAGTGGTCAATTCGACTAGTAACGAAAGCATGCACAGACGCCACTAGGGCATCATGAGAAAGAGCGGGAAACCACTCGGAGCTGGAGAAGCCGATAATAACGGCTTCGAGAGACTAGGTTCACATTCGTATTATCGAGTTCAAATTTAGATCAGCTAACTGAGATTTTTACTTGGATTTGTCTATCTTCATAGTTGAAAATGTTTGTTCACAGATCTAAGTGGATGCGAATAATACAAACCGGAATAGCAAATAAGAAAGCAGCATGAGGAATTCCTCTTGCGGTCTGAATTTTATGACTTTTCACTTTTCGGAAGAATTGTTTGGACCAGATAAAATGTGTTGGCGGGCCGGATAAAAAGCGTTGGCGGGCCGGATCTGTCCCGCGGGCCGTAGTTTGCCCACCTCTGCACTAGACGTACCGGGGTAGCTTTTAGAATAATAATAAAAGAATTCCTATTTGGTGCCTTTATTGTAGAGCGACTTTTGAATATTAGTCCTACTGTCATTTTGTCTCGAAAAAAGACGTATATCAGTTCTTCTCCCCACTTTTCCCCTCTTGTGGACATGCGCTCCGTTCTCGGGCCCATGGCTTCTCTCTTCCGGACAAGGACAAACTCAGCTTCATTTCTAGAGTATTGTATAAAAACATATTCTGAATATATCATTTATAAATAAAATCAAAAGATATCCAGCCATGATGAAGTGACATACAAATGAACACATAATTATATAAATAATAAATATGCAGCTAACTACTTTATGTAACAAGCTGCGTTCTGTCAGCTTGGTGTTCGAAATAAACGAAAGTTGATTGAATGATTGATTGTATAGAGATCTTATGACTATAATAGTAAGGTGATGTTGAATTCAACATGTCCTATCTTCGAAATGTCTTTGCATGCAGGCATTCAGATTTCACTTATAAGGTATTGATATTAAAATGGTATTGGTTGGTTACAGGTATAGGGTTCGATTGTGTTCGGCGGCCGAGTAAAAAGACAAAGGTTATTCTGATATAGTGGTACAACCTATAGTGTGCTAGTTATTGTATTGTATTGTATTGTATTTGAACACTTGTTATAGCGCCCCTTCCAGATTCTTATTCAGAGGCGCTCCCCGACTACTGCGCGGACGCTGAATCGGAGTTTCACGCCGAAGCGCATGAGCAATTGCGAGTGAAGGACTTGCCCAGGGTCCCTACGCGGCGGCTTTGAGGTGGGATTCGAACCCGCAACCCTCCAGCTGCAAGGCACCGAACATACCCTTACACCACCGCAGAAGACAACCCACATCACCAGGATAATTGAGAATAGGCTGTAGCTCAATTGCGATAACCGAAGTGTATGTGTAGATTGCCTGCACCATTGTGTCAAGATACCATTGCTTCTTGATATCGAGTTAGCTTTGAAGTTTGATTAATCGAGTCTAAAACATGTTTTATAGATTTCTACGCTTCATATGATACAAAAGCAGACAGTTTCAAAGGTTCTAATTTCGCTTGATATCCACTGAGCATCTTTGCTGATTCCAGATCACCGTCAAGCATTCCATGGATGGACCAACACCGCTGTAGCCGTTGGCAGTAGCGTTCTTCCAAGTGGAATCATCAAAGTGTATCATTTTCATCCACCCACTTGTGACCTTCCAGGTGCCATCTAAACGCATGGTGTGAGTGGAGGACAGAAGACCACCCATATCACTAGGATAATTGAGTAGCTCAGCTGCGATTACACTGGCTTCTGTTATTCTCCAGTTATCAATGTACAAATGTTTGACTTCATTTTCGGCCGTGATTCTAAAAGCTACTGCAGGAATGAAATAAAAGTATTACCTGGACGGTTTAGAAAATCGGCTCGTAAGCAAGGGTGTAAACAAGGGTGTGACTGTGCCCAACAGGGCGATTGTGACCAATCCTCTTCACCTTCCCCTTCCATTCCCTACTCCATCTCTTCTCCATCCCTCTCCTATCCGGCTTCCCCTTTACACAAATTGGTATGCTTTAAGATCACTCTAAGGTCACTCGAAGATAATAAATTACACGTCTACATCCTGTTTCATAACTGTTCATAGGCTGACGACACTCAAATCGCAGAAAATGTTTCAGCATATATAGGTCCACATGTTATGGTGCCCGGAGCCGCGGACAACACCATCACAATTCAAAGTTGAGCCTATACCCTACGCTTTGGATAAATTGACTTTTGCAGACTGTTACACATAGATGGTGGTTTATTATCAGTTTTGCGAGTGATTAGCTTTTCCAGTTTCAGACAAAATATTTATTATCCACGCATTTCTTGTCCACGCAGCCCGTAAATTATATCAAATAGTCACGAAGATTGTTTCTTAATGTATACGCTGTATTGAGCTTACATTCTACACTGGCCGAACCAAGCCATAATAAGAAATAAGCTATTTTTATACCTGCGCTATTCTCGTTTTATGCATGCAGGACACAGATTTGGAGAGCCTTGTACGATGCATATACATGATTTAATGTGATATACATATGATATATACATGATATACATAATAGATATAATTAATTATTGTGTTGTACTTACAGATTTACAAACTACCTCTTACAGTACTGCCTAATCAGAGGCGTTCATACATCTATATATATATATATATATATATATATATATATATATATATATATATATAAAACAGGTTGATCAGTTCTGTGTAGTTGTCTGCTAAAGGTAAGGAATTGTCTTCGCTTGTCCTCCCAGATGACTTCAATGCAAGTTGCCTCTTATGAACGTTGCAAACTCGCTATAGTGCTATGATGCCACCTTGAATGATACTTACCAGCTCGGCGTTAAAGTTAAACGTGACCTTGGTGGCAACAAAATTAATGTTTCGTAATAGAATGTGTTTAATTGAAAAGCTTTAAGTGTAGAAGGTGAAGACAGAACATATAGCCTACAAAGCTTTTTGGCGTAGACGCAGATAGCTTTCTTTAAGACGGAACAGATACCGTAGATCATAATAATGAATACTTCGTACGTGAAATCTTTTGATAAACTACTGCTCCAATTAGCGACATAATTATGAGCATTAGCTCCAAAATAAAGCTTACATAATTATAGTTCTCTACAAATATTTATCAGTCGTATAGCCACTGTTGCCTACAGAAAAAACCTGATAAACTCAACATCCATTAAATTTTGTATGCGATAACATTGGCTGTCAACGAAATTAGTTGTTTATTATTATTATTATTATTATTATTATTATTATTATTTTTTTTTGCCCCGAGGTATACATGATCCCTCAGGGACTTAGAAACTGTCCTAAGGTGTGCTATCTGGAGTTAGTGGTCCTCGTCCCCGGTGCATTGTGCGAAAGTGCCCCTGAAGGCTACGGCATTAAATCTCTGAGTGCATATGGACAAACGCTGGAACAGGTGCGTTTATTATTATTATTATTATTATTAATATTACTATTATTATATCAAAATCTAGTGTAACTGGAAGGGCTATCCCTCTTCCATCTCGGGCATAGGGTCAACAAAAGAACCGGTGAAGGCCACAGCGTTAAAGCGCTGAATTGTCAACGACAGTAGTAGTAATCAATACCCCATTATCAAGCCAATTCTATATCCCATTATCAAGCCAATTCTATATCCCATTATCAAGCCAATTCTATATCCCATTATCAAGCCAATTCTATACCCCATTATCAGAGCCAATTCGGGTTTGGGTACGAATAAAGGGTCAAAGGTCAAACGACAGCCTCAGCCAGAAACAGAGGGCCATTAAAGCTGGGCAAAGGTTGCGCGGGTGTGGCGCGCGTGTGCCTACCCCTCCCCTCCATTCTTCTTTCGCTCTACATGGCACAGCAAAGCTCAATGAATATTCATTATTTGCAAGTTCCGCATTCTATTTGGGCCTTTCACACTTAGGCACGCTGCTAATTTTTATACGCACACGCTGACAATTCGTTCAAGCAATACCATCGTTTCACATAGGCAAGCACTCAATTTTTACTCCCTAGCATTCATCTAGCGCCAATACACATCATCCATCTTTGCTCAAGCATTGCAAGGCGCCATTTTTGCAATGTTTCTTAGTACAATCAAGCTGCGTATGCCACTACATTAGGCGTTTATACTTGCAACCAATGACAGTACAAGCCAGTGAATTATAAAATTATCGAATAAGGGGCTCTTTAATTTAGTAGTTGATATGTTTTGGTGCGTGGATACAAACTTTTACCACGTAAAGTCATGTTTAGTGAGTTCACACACATCCAGTTTATGAATCAGACTTATAATTTTCTAGAGAATTTGGTGAGTTAAGATGAGCATTTACACGAACCTAGGATTATCAACGTTATATGGAGGTGTGTTTCAAGAGCTCGCTAGTGCACGTTTACACGAGCTGCATAGCAATTACCCCATTGTAAGATTTTCGAAACCAAAAACACTGACACATACACAGCAAAGCTGACTCGGTTGGTATGAAGTTTTCTAAATTGAAATGAAGCTGAATTGAGCGTTAAAATGACATCCTTCTAAGAGACAGAGTGAACATGTGGTTTTTTCAAAGAGGCTAGGAAGCACTTTCTACCCATGGGGAGGCTGAGGCTGAGTTGACTCTCATTTTAGAAGACTAGGCATTTCTCATTGTAGAGAGGTTGGCAGCGAGGCTAAGAAGCAGAGAGGCAGAGAGCGGCTACGAAGCAGAAAGAGTCACAGAGCTCGCTTTTTTCTCTAGACATGAGGAGGCTGAGTCAAATGTAATTTAGAAAGACGACAGAGAGCTGTTGATATTCATCCTTGCAAAGCACACGGTAGGCTTTTCGCTTTTAAAGCAAGCTGAGTTTTCAAAACTTAGCGTTTGCAAATTTAAAATTTGAGATCTTCTTCTTTGCAACTTTAAAATTTGTGATCTTCTTCTTTGCAAATTTAAAATTTCCGAAGTTGTGGTTTTCAATCCCTTAGATTTCTGATGTCGTGGTTTCCATCTTAAAAATTTCAGACATTCTGGTTTGCATCTTTTAGATTTCAGACCTGGTGGTTTTCAAAATTTTTATTTCACAAATTCTTGTTTGCAAATTTAAAATTTCTGAAGTTGTGGATTTCAATCCTTTAGATTTCTGACGCTGTGGTTTCCAACTTTAAAATTTCAGACACTCTGTTTTTCATGGTTTTCAATCTTTTAGATTTCAGACCTGGCTGTTTTCAAAATTTTAATTTCAGAACTTCTTGTTTGCAATTTTAAAATTTCTGAAGTTGTGGTTTTCAATCCTTTAGATTTCTGACGTTGTGGTTTCCAACTTTAAATTTTCAGACACTCTGGTTTTCAATCTTTTAGATTTCACACCTGTTTGTTTTCAAAATTTTAATTTCAGAACTTCTTGTTTGTAAATTTAAAATTTCCGAAGTTGTGGTTTTCTATCCTTTAGATTTCTGACGTTGTGGTTTCCAACATTAAAATTTCAGACACTCTGGTTTTCAATCTTTTAGATTTCAGACCTGGCTGTTTTCAAAATTTTAATTTCAGAACTTCTTGTTTGCAAATTTAAAATTTCTGAAGATGTGGTTTTCAATCCCTTAGATTTCTGACGTTGTGGGTTCCAAATTTAAAATTTCAGACACTCTGGTTTTCAATCTTTTAGATTTCAGACCTGGTTGTTTTCAAAATTTTAATTTCAGAACTTCTTGTTTGCAAATTTAAAATTTCCGAAGTTGTGGTTTTCATCTTTAAAATTTCAGAGCTGGTGTTTTTCAAATTTTGATCTTCAGGTTTGCAACTTTAACAATTTCAGAGCTGGTGTTTTTCCAAATTTTTAATCCTCAGGTTTTCATCTTTAAAATTTCAGAGCTGGTGTTTTTCAAAATTTTAATCGTCAGGTTTACATCTTTTAGA
Source organism: Aporrectodea caliginosa (assembly GCA_020284085.1). Classification (NCBI taxonomy): domain Eukaryota; kingdom Metazoa; phylum Annelida; class Clitellata; order Crassiclitellata; family Lumbricidae; genus Aporrectodea; species Aporrectodea caliginosa. The sequence goes on along the minus strand of JACEVL010000387.1, from coordinate 320,754 downwards.
TTTCAGAGCTGGGGCTTTTCCAAATTGCAATCTTCAGGTTTGCATCGTTTAGATTTCACACTCTGCGGTTTTAGAGCTGGGGGTTTAATCCGTTAAGTTTCAGAAATTCAGGTTTGAATCGTTTACATTTCAGACCTTGTGCTTTTCATCCTTTAAGTTTAAGAACTTCAGCTTTGCATCGTTTAGCTTTCAGACTGGCATGGGGGTTTTCCAAATTTTTAATTTTCAGAACATCAGCTTTGCATCGGTTAGGCCTCACACTTTTAGGTAGCTCAGTTTGGTATGACGATGTCTTCTTTGAAAAGTTGCTGAGTGTGACTTAAAATGAGATCTTTTAAGGGGCACCTCATTTTTCAAAGACCCATGAATGAGAGAAAAATTATGTCTTTTCTGTGAACTGAAGACTAGTCGATTAAACTTAGCACAGCCGCTGCTTGTATGCCTCTATTTCTGAAGCATTGCTCATCGAATTTGCGTGTTTTTAGTTGGCATTTTTCTTACTAAACCACAAACTTTCCATGTTTCAACTGTTTCAACTGTTTCAAATGAAAGGTTTTAATCTATTTGACTGTGCTTGTGCACTGAAGAGTGGCAGCGGAGCTGCCACTATGTTACGGAAGCGGCGGCGGCGGCGGCGGCTGGGCCCTTCCCTCATCTTACAACTATTCATGGGCTACCATGTCGCTTTCACACTATGGCGCTATAGCATCACTTTGACTAAACATTTATTCGTCTGTTCGATACAACAGAAATGGAAAGACGAGCATGCTAGTTGAAATTTTTTAAAGAGCTTACAAATATATATGGCCCTCGTATACATTCTAATCGGAACATGTCCAAGTCTTATAATTTTGGAGTTTATACTGCAAACAGAGTATCAATCGTGAAATTCTCTAAAGCTCAACTGTGTCCACTAGCAGCTTCAAGAGGTGTTGGCTGGCCATGCGTTGCAAAACGAGGCATAGCATTTTAAAATGGTTCACGGGTAAATTTTCTATGTGCAATGGGGTTGGGTGCGCGGAACTTTAATTCTATATTGCAGCAGTGTGCTTATACAAACGTTCTTTAAAAATTTGAAGTGAGTACTGTAGCGGCGCATGTAGAAGCCGCAGCTGTAGAAGCAACAGCATGAGCATTCTGATTAGCAATAGTGATGCACATGGAGCATTGGCTCTTTCACCATTTAACTCAAAGTCGATATCTGTTTTGGATGTGTATGAATTGTTAGCTGCCGTTAATCGAAAGAGCTTATGTGAAGTGTTTGCACAACAACGGCGTGTGTTATGAAATTTAATAACTTTCTGCGAATCTGTTTAAGTGTATCAGCTGTAGCTTGTGTCTGTACAGGCGCCATGATAGAAGGTTTAGTAAGACGAAGAGTTTAGCCTAGTGTTATAGTGCATATACGAAGAAACAAATATAAGTGAATAAAATTTTAATGAAATGGACGTCGACTTGGATGTTCAGAACAAGACAATCGTATGCATTGTAGAATACTAAACCATGTATATTCGGGCGATTGCGAGAACACTTTCGCCACACAATGGGTAATTATCCAAAATGTCAGCCCATCTTGAACAGGTTATGACGTGGGCGCACTGCAACACCAGAATTTCTACACTATTCGATTTGCAATTTCTACAAATCATAGCTGTTTTAAACGTTTCATTCACCGTCTTAAGAGTTAATAGACGATATTTCATTGATTTCTCTTCCTTTCGCACAGCTTCTGCCATGCAAATTTCACATATACAACCAGAATTTCCACACACGTCGAAATGACAGGGCTGCATACCAATCAGTTCAGTTGTGTTTAATATATGCTCGTCAGCCCCATCTATTTCGTCTACACCGATATGGCAATTATCGTTTGACGGTTGCTCACACAACAGGCCAAGCTCCACCATGTCTTGCTTAAAACACATTTTTGCGCACAGTTTGAGAAAAGTAGCGAATTTTTGACAACTCGAAGTATAATGATCTTTAGATTACGAAATTACAGCTTTGAATCGACTCTCAAAGAAGTGAGTGCTCAAGTTGCAAATTTAAAATGCCACTCTACACTCAAAACATGAAACATATGGCAAAGGTTGCCATCATTCTATATTCACACCTTTGCAACGCCATCTTTCTGAGTTGATTGTTTCTGTAATGCACATTTCAATGCTTCTGATTCTCATCCCTCAGTTCCCATCTTTCTGAGTTGAACGTTTAAATGAGCTTTAGAGAATTTCACGATTGATACTCTGTTTGCAGTATAAACTCCAAAATTATAAGACTTGGACATGTTCCGATTAGAATGTATACGAGGGCCATATATATTTGTAAGCTCTTTAAAAAATTTCAACTAGCATGCTCGTCTTTCCATTTCTGTTGTATCGAACAGACGAATAAATGTTTAGTCAAAGTGATGCTATAGCGCCATAGTGTGAAAGCGACATGGTAGCCCATGAATAGTTGTAAGATGAGGGAAGGGCCCAGCCGCCGCCGCCGCCGCCGCCGCTTCCGTAACATAGTGGCAGCTCCGCTGCCACTCTTCAGTGCACAAGCACAGTCAAATAGATTAAAACCTTTCATTTGAAACAGTTGAAACAGTTGAAACATGGAAAGTTTGTGGTTTAGTAAGAAAAATGCCAACTAAAAACACGCAAATTCGATGAGCAATGCTTCAGAAATAGAGGCATACAAGCAGCGGCTGTGCTAAGTTTAATCGACTAGTCTTCAGTTCACAGAAAAGACATAATTTTTCTCTCATTCATGGGTCTTTGAAAAATGAGGTGCCCCTTAAAAGATCTCATTTTAAGTCACACTCAGCAACTTTTCAAAGAAGACATCGTCATACCAAACTGAGCTACCTAAAAGTGTGAGGCCTAACCGATGCAAAGCTGATGTTCTGAAAATTAAAAATTTGGAAAACCCCCATGCCAGTCTGAAAGCTAAACGATGCAAAGCTGAAGTTCTTAAACTTAAAGGATGAAAAGCACAAGGTCTGAAATGTAAACGATTCAAACCTGAATTTCTGAAACTTAACGGATTAAACCCCCAGCTCTAAAACCGCAGAGTGTGAAATCTAAACGATGCAAACCTGAAGATTGCAATTTGGAAAAGCCCCAGCTCTGAAATCTAAAAGATGTAAACCTGACGATTACAATTTTGAAAAACACCAGCTCTGAAATTTTAAAGATGAAAACCTGAGGATTAAAAATTTGGAAAAACACCAGCTCTGAAATTGTTAAAGTTGCAAACCTGAAGATCAAAATTTGAAAAACACCAGCTCTGAAATTTTAAAGATGAAAACCACAACTTCGGAAATTTTAAATTTGCAAACAAGAAGTTCTGAAATTAAAATTTTGAAAACAACCAGGTCTGAAATCTAAAAGATTGAAAACCAGAGTGTCTGAAATTTTAAATTTGGAACCCACAACGTCAGAAATCTAAGGGATTGAAAACCACATCTTCAGAAATTTTAAATTTGCAAACAAGAAGTTCTGAAATTAAAATTTTGAAAACAGCCAGGTCTGAAATCTAAAAGATTGAAAACCAGAGTGTCTGAAATTTTAATGTTGGAAACCACAACGTCAGAAATCTAAAGGATAGAAAACCACAACTTCGGAAATTTTAAATTTACAAACAAGAAGTTCTGAAATTAAAATTTTGAAAACAAACAGGTGTGAAATCTAAAAGATTGAAAACCAGAGTGTCTGAAAATTTAAAGTTGGAAACCACAACGTCAGAAATCTAAAGGATTGAAAACCACAACTTCAGAAATTTTAAAATTGCAAACAAGAAGTTCTTAAATTAAAATTTTGAAAACAGCCAGGTCTGAAATCTAAAAGATTGAAAACCATGAAAAACAGAGTGTCTGAAATTTTAAAGTTGGAAACCACAGCGTCAGAAATCTAAAGAATTGAAATCCACAACTTCAGAAATTTTAAATTTGCAAACAAGAATTTGAGAAATAAAAATTTTGAAAACCACCAGGTCTGAAATCTAAAAGATGCAAACCAGAATGTCTGAAATTTTTAAGATGGAAACCACGACATCAGAAATCTAAGGGATTGAAAACCACAACTTCGGAAATTTTAAATTTGCAAAGAAGAAGATCACAAATTTTAAAGTTGCAAAGAAGAAGATCTCAAATTTTAAATTTGCAAACGCTAAGTTTTGAAAACTCAGCTTGCTTTAAAAGCGAAAAGCCTACCGTGTGCTTTGCAAGGATGAATATCAACAGCTCTCTGTCGTCTTTCTAAATTACATTTGACTCAGCCACCTCATGTCTAGAGAAAAAAGCGAGCTCTGTGACTCTTTCTGCTTCGTAGCCGCTCTCTGCCTCTCTGCTTCTTAGCCTCGCTGCCAACCTCTCTACAATGAGAAATGCCTAGTCTTCTAAAATGAGAGTCAACTCAGCCTCAGCCTCCCCATGGGTAGAAAGTGCTTCCTAGCCTCTTTGAAAAAACCACATGTTCACTCTGTCTCTTAGAAGGATGTCATTTTAACGCTCAATTCAGCTTCATTTCAATTTAGAAAACTTCATACCAACCGAGTCAGCTTTGCTGTGTATGTGTCAGTGTTTTTGGTTTCGAAAATCTTACAATGGGGTAATTGCTATGCAGCTCGTGTAAACGTGCACTAGCGAGCTCTTGAAACACACCTCCATATAACGTTGATAATCCTAGGTTCGTGTAAATGCTCATCTTAACTCACCAAATTCTCTAGAAAATTATAAGTCTGATTCATAAACTGGATGTGTGTGAACTCACTAAACATGACTTTACGTGGTAAAAGTTTGTATCCACGCACCAAAACATATCAACTACTAAATTAAAGAGCCCCTTATTCGATAATTTTATAATTCACTGGCTTGTACTGTCATTGGTTGCAAGTATAAACGCATAATGTAGTGGCATACGCAGCTTGATTGTACTAAGAAACATTGCAAAAATGGCGCCTTGCAATGCTTGAGCAAAGATGGATGATGTGTATTGGCGCTAGATGAATGCTAGGGAGTAAAAATTGAGTGCTTGCCTATGTGAAACGATGGTATTGCTTGAACGAATTGTCAGCGTGTGCGTATAAAAATTAGCAGCGTGCCTAAGTGTGAAAGGCCCAAATAGAATGCGGAACTTGCAAATAATGAATATTCATTGAGCTTTGCTGTGCCATGTAGAGCGAAAGAAGAATGGAGGGGAGGGGTAGGCACACGCACGACACACCCAAGAAGTGCAACCCTTGACCAAATTTAATTGCGCTCTGTTTTGCCCGGTGTTGTCGTTTGACCTTTGACTTATACTGGTAGCTACATATAGAATTGCCCTAGTTCCCAGCTCTCTCATAAAGTTAACTAGAAATGACCTAGTTCCTAGCTCTCTCCTTTAGTTAAATAGAATTGACCTAGTTCCTAGCTCTCTCCTTTAGATAACTAGAATTGACCTTGACCTAGTTCCTAGCTCTCTCTTTTACTTAACTACTGTTTACCTTGCACAATGACTAAGAATGTAGCGAAACGCGCTCTCGTGCAAGACTTTGTCTTGTCAAAGCGCGCTATAAATTTTCATTTGTATTGTATTGTATTTTGAAAGGTTGTGTACCCGAGGTAAGAGCTTTTCAAAAATACCTCATTATTGTAGCAGAAATGACGTCATTCTGATTTCTCTTAGTTACGGGAGACGCATCCTTCGATACGCCATCTTAAGTTTGCGTTTTTGCAAAGCTGTGACTGTCTTCGTTAACCTTTAAAATAGTCTGCCTCGCAAGACGACTTTGACTCTTCTACGAAGCTGGAGGCCCAGATCGAAGTGAGCAGTTTTGTCTTGTCATCATGCCTTCGATTGCCCTCCTTCCAAAATTCCTCATTCTGCCTTCGTTTTTCCGGAGGGCTGGTCGCCGTTTTCGAAATCGTAAGTTCACAAAAATTCTGAATTGTTTGACGCTAAAGCAAGAAGTAGACCTAATATTAACTAGGCCTAGTGGACCGTCGGAAAAGATCTGTTGAGATTGACCAGAAATGTGATATTTGACGAAAACATAAATTGATTATGTTTAGTTCGTGTTAAATAAGCGAAATCAGTCTCCCAGTTACAATCCGTCAATGTTCATCTGCTACCCAGTTTATTGAGTTTGAATCGAATAGCTGACCAGTCATTAGTTTAAAATTTCACAGACTGAAATGCTGACACTAATATAATAGGCACTGGCTACGGAACCGTCCGGACGGTGCCGTAATTTATTTTCTACGGAACCGTCCGCAAATAATCTATGGGCGATTGCACATATTATCTATGGCGTGAAAGCCGAACCATCAATAGCGCAGTAGTTAAGGGATTAACGAAACTAACCCTAACCCTGACCCTAACCGACCCTCACGACGCCTAATTTGACACTAAACGACCACACGAATACTAACCTGGCCCTAACCGACCCTCAAGTTGTCCGCCATATAAAAATTCGACGGGAAGACAACAAGTTCACGTGACAGGCTTTTGCCAAAATTTATTTCAACCGGATGTACACGCCATAGATATGTGCAATCGCCCATAGATTATTTGCGGACGGTTCCGTAGAAAATAAATAACGGCACCGTCCGGACGGTTCCGTAGCCAGTGCGAATATAATAATAATTAGTAATTTGATAAATGCTAGTAAATTAATTACAATGTTAAATTGTTTATCATGGATGACTTGTCAATCAACTGATTGGAAGTTAATGGTGCTAATTTTGTAAATCCTTGTTTTTTGTCTCTTTCAGTCACCCAGGAAGTTTAAAAACGGCTTAATTCAGAACTGTTGCATGTTGGACATATTGTCAGAATTTTTTGCTGGTCTGATTCAAACATCAAATTAGGTAATGGTTTTAATTCAGATATTGTCTTAAGTGTGTTTCAGATGAAGTAAAATTTCATCCAGCAGAAATTGTTAGTTCAGCATGTTGTTTTTCTAGAGAGACTCTTCTCCAGAAGTCTGACTGCTGATGTCTTCATATAATAATAATATATTCTTTAGTAATTCAAACTAACAATTACGCAGGATGATTACAATTTAGTATGAATGGATGATCACAAGTTATTACAGGACTCGAATTTAACTGTATAATGAGTTGCTGCTTCCATATTCCATAATTTGATAGCAACAATGTAGGAGTCTGACTGTTGATTTCTTTCTAATTATAATGATTTCATTGCTTCTATATTCCATAACTACATAACAAATTGAAAACTGTAAAACTGTCCCAGCCCTTTGCATTAAAATCCAGTTCTTCATTTTATTCACAGGAACTTTGTGTCTTTTATCTAGATGAAACTAATGCTATGAAGCCAGATGGTATTGCATCGTGAAAATTAGATACCAAATTTTGTATTAAATTATTTTAAAAGTTCATATCTAAGTCAGGGAGGGTTTGTCACTCATAATTTTGGAGTATTTGAGATGGGCTGGGGACATTTCGTGATTTTGTGGCAGCAATATTAGAATTCTACTTTCTGTTGTAGAGTCGGGCTGTCGGATTTTGATGCCAGGTAATCCTGAATTTATTTCTCATCAATTTTTTTCATCAAAAGTTGTTATGGATTAAGCTGCTTTCTTTTTTGCCTTTCAGATTAAGTGTAGATTTTTACCTGTAGGGACTTGCTTTGTATATTTTATCTTACAGTAAATAAAATTAGAGACCTATGTAGTTGGGAAATTGTTGCATTGTTAAATTTTGTATTAATTTATTTGGCAAGTTCATTTTTTCCTAAGATGTGGAGGGGTGTCAATCACATCCAGCATGACATTGCATGATTTTGTGGCAGCAGGTGAAAATTCGGCTTTTATCTTATAGATTTTGGACATTCCATGCAGAGTTCAAAACCAGTTTATATCGAATTTATTTCTAAATAATTTTAACAAATAGCATGAAGACCAAAGGATTTTAATTATTGGCGTAGTCAATGTTCAGCTTAAGAGTGTGGCAGAATGAACAATCTGGACCTAGATTTTGGTCTCTGTATCTGCTCGTTGTAGTTAGTTTCTGATCTTATGTTGTTTTCAACTTCAGACTTGACTTTTTCAAATTACTTGTCCTCTATTGTCTTCCTGTCTGACTTATAGACTGATCTTATGGATATTGTGCCGATTATAGCTTGGTTTGCTGTGCCATCGGTTGATTCTTTGTGCATTAGACATCGGCATGATAGAAGTTATACATTACAATTAGAATTTTTCCAAACGAGCATGGGATACTCTGCATGGAATGAGGTAGCTTCTTCTCTAGGAAATAATAATTTTTCACAATAAATTCTTGAGCAGTTTCATGTATTAGAAATAATAGCAACTTGCTGCTTTTATGTTCCAGATTCTGTGGCACCATCCGAAGTAACCGAATCCTTGTTGTCTGAAACTGAAGAAGGTAATTTTTTAATGAATTCTTCAAAACCTATTTAAATTATTACTTAAAGATGACAAATGTGCACAGAATTATGTGTTGAGCAACAATGAAATTGTTTTACTAGGTTCAGTGTTTTCAGTACAACTGAACAAGGTATTTGTGATTTCGTCAGGTATTTTTATAATGAATTATCTAAGATGGAGAATCCTTTTTGTCAGAAATTATATTTTGAAATTATATTTTTGGAGCATTGAAAATTTAAATTTTTACTAGCAACTTCAATTTTTTTATTCAGGTTCTTCGTACCTAACGGCACATGAAGACAGTGATGGAGGTGTTTAATTTCTTCAAGAATTTTTATAATGTATTTTTTAATATGAAAATGGGAATTCTTTGTAGGAATTTTACTAGCTATTTGTATAGTGCATTTATAACAGATTATCTAATATGGAAAATCCTTTTTGCCAGAAATTAAGTATTTTGGGGAGCATTGAATTTGCTTAGGGCTATTGCTATTCTGTAACACTTAGTTCTTGGCTTGCTGTGTAAATGCAAGATGTAAGTTATTACTATTTTCAATTCATTCATTCATTCATTCGGGAATTTATATAGCGCCTCTTCAAGGAAACTACTCAGAGGCGCTCCCGACTCCAACGTGCCCAAAAAGAACAGTTTTGAGTTTAGTAAGGAAAGTTTCAGGCAGACTCCCAGGGTTTAGACGCAGCTCAAGAGGAAGACCATTCCAGATCATAGGGCCTGCCACAGAAAAAGCTCGGTTCTGCATTGTTGCAGTACGAGCAAAAGGAACCATAAGAACTCTTTTTTCTGCGGAGCGTAGGAGGCAACGCCCTGGGACAACCGAAATCAAACAGCAGAGCTCACGGAGGTAAGTTGGGGCGAGGCCCTGGAGACAGCGCAAAACCAAGGCAGCTACCCTGTACTCGATGCGCTGGCAGATAGGGAGCCAGTGGAGGACCTCCAGCATGTAGCTGGAGACGTGTCCATACTTTGGAATTTGCCCAAATTGGCAAACTTGTCGTGAGCATAGCTTTTGGACACAGAAACTCGATGTAAAAGATTTATCAGTTGTGACAGATTTTTTTTATCTCAACCTAATCATAGAATTCCAACATTGTGTTCCCATTAATTGGAAAAAGGAATTCCAACATTGTGTTCCCATTAATTGCCAAAAGGAATTCCAACATTGTGTTCCCATTAATTGCCAAAAGGAATTCCAACATTGTGTTCCCATTAATTGCCAAAAGGAATTCCAACATTGTGTTCCCATTAATTGCCAAAAGGAATTCCAACATTGTGTTCCCATTAATTGCCAAAAGGAATTCCAACATTGTGTTCCCATTAATTGCCAAAAGGAATTCCAACATTGTGTTCCCATTAATTGGAAAAAGGAATTCCAACATTGTGTTCCCATTAATTGCCAAAAGGAATTCCAACATTGTGTTCCCATTAATTGGAAAAAGGAATTCCAACATTGTGTTCCCATTAATTGCCAAAAGGAATTCCAACATTGTGTTCCCATTAATTGCCAAAAGGAATTCCAACATTGTGTTCCCATTAATTGGAAAAAGGAATTCCAACATTGTGTTCCCATTAATTGCCAAAAGGAATTCCAACATTGTGTTCCCATTAATTGCCAAAAGGAATTCCAACATTGTGTTCCCATTAATTGCCAAAAGGAATTCCAACATTGTGTTAATTGCCAAAAGGATGGAGGCGTAATCGGGTTCCAGATTGCATCGTATCCTGTGAATGCTTGCCCTTTCAAGTATTGTTATAATATTATGGTGTTTACCTGATACGTAGGTGATTTCTTATTACAGCTGTAAATGGAAACCTGTATTTCTTTATGCATTTGGTGTATTGTGTAGGAGAGAAGAGTATAAAGCTGAAACTGGAATGTTTGCTGAAGCCGAACTGTAATCACGATGAGGTTTACGAAGTATTGGAAAACTTCAGAGCGATGTGGACAGACGAATACTTTACTAGGGCCACAGCAGAATGTAATTATGTAGCAATTTTGCTCAAAATGTTGTTTTAAAATATTTTGTAGGTAAAGTTTTTGCAAGAGAAATTGCCAGGCAATTAGAATTTTTTCCTAGAATTTTATGTAAATTTATTTTTTGATAAGTGGTCCTTTTTTGCAAGAGTCTGTTGAGCTGTCTTGTTTATAATTAAGATGCTGTATATCTGTTCCATATATGGCATACACTGTATGGAGAAAAGGTTATTATGTGAATTTTTAAAGAAAGCTGCATATCAATTTCAGATAAAATATTTTTAATTTATGTGCAAGAAGCTGCCACTTGTTGGATTGTTTTGGTTGCACAATGCACTTATCAGTCAACAGGTCCCTTGTGACTGTTATTAATAACTTTCGTTTATTCAATAAACCGGTTGACAGACCGCAACCAGGTAAATACTACAGTTATGCTGTAAGGAAGAAAGAAATTGTAAGTCTGTTTGATATTAAAAGGCAGGAAAACTAATATATTATGTGTTTGTATAGAACCCTCGGGATGAAATTTCTTTTGTACTTAGTTGGGAAAACAAAGTCGTGTGGTCTCGGTCTGAGATTGTACTGACATCTGATCTTTGGAGGGAATATTCGACACAACATGTGCGAGTGGCTCCAGGTGACCGCCAACAACAGACGATCCTCAGCCACTCCCCTTCTCCTCAACCCCTTGGCAAAGCCATCGGGATGAAGCCCATTCTCTTCATTCGAGTCAGATGTCTCGAGAGCCTGGTCCGGTTGTCAGCAGAAGTAAGACCCCACCTTGCCAGGGCAGTATAGAGCTCTCACGCAACTGAGGTAGCTGCCGCAACCACATGGAGAGCAGTTTCAGGCATTCCGTGTGCTCTAAGCACATGCAGCACATGTAGCGAGCCAAAGCATCCTCCTAAGATCTCTTCAACATGGGAGGATGCGGAAAGATCCTCCTGTATGGTGACATCCAAAATCTTTGTAGAAGACATTCGCCGTCACATCTAAGCGGTAAGTTGTTGTTGGCATCTATACTTTGTTTTAATAAATCAACATGCACTGTAAATTCTTTTAACATGGTAAGAATCTGTATGTATGAGATTTATTCTTTCATTCACATGATGAGATGAGCGATGGTCTAGTGGTTTGGCCCTAGCCAACTCAGCTATAATGAGTACACTGACTGTATACACTGTTGGTGGGAAGATCAGATGGCGATGGAGAGGACTGGCCACCCGCCCTCATATTCTGAGACTGATAACACTTCATACCCATGGCTGCCTTTCAGACTAGCTTAAGGGACTGGTCTTCTTCACATGATGTATGAAGGGCTCAGGTTTGCTCCCAGTCCACCAGAAGCAGAAAGCGTTAGTCTTCTATAGTGTTGGTGGAAGGAGCGTAGTGGTGCCCTTGGCTACAGGGACAAGCAGATCTAAAGGGAGTCTACTGCTAGCAGATAGCCAAACTGCTGAAGGCCGGACATTGCATTGTCAAAGGTCAGGTGAAAGGAACAAGTTCACCTATGCATTGGTAGCTGAATATGGCAAAAGTTTAATGGCACTTCTGCTTTAATTAAATATGCAATTGTCTATAAATCATGTAATTACTAGTTAAATGGCTGAGAGATAGTAAATATGCACCTGTATTTTTTTATTGGGGTATTTGTAAAGCACCTTTTAAGAACCTCACAAGGTCACTTAATATGGCAATTGAAAAATAGTGTCAGGTGGCATCTGAAAGAGAAAACTAGCAGTGTTACTTTTACATGTTCTTGAACATAAGACTCAATGTCAGGCAAATTATTTATTGCATTTATTTCATGATAGATATATGCATAGAGAAATTTGTTTTCAGCTGAGAGATGACTGATTATATGTGAAACAGAAAGACTGCAGTTAATTTACATGTACCAGCACATAAGACAGAAAGAATAGAATATTCTTTAATTAGCCCGTTGCAGACCGTATTCTGGTTTACATGAACTCGTTAAGATCGATGTTGCTTGTTGACAACAATAGAAATTATGAAATTATGGTCCAAAAAGCATCATGATAATGAATTTGTTTAGATCACAGCTGTGTGGTAACATTGTTTGCATTTATTTGCTGTTAGAGTTGTCTTATGTATCGGTACATGTAGGACCTCTTTTGACCTCAGAACTTTGCATTCCGTTCTCAAAGGGATGGAGTGCTAATGAGTACCAGGTCACTTATCCTATGATTGGTTGCCCATTCAAGTATCAAAGTATAAACTGGACTTGCAATTTGCTGTTTCTGCCAGCAATGTATCAACAGCACAAAATCATTTTGTTACAAAATATTATTACTGATGCCTATCCTTTTCGTATTTTAGCAAATCCTGTATAAGCCAGTTCAGCATTACTTTTCCCCGCAAGGCATGGCGGGAAAGGTCAAGGTCACCGTTCACAAACAAGATTCAAGCATGGCGGATAGGTTCAAAAGGGATTACTTTAATCGATGGAAAGTAGATGATTTGAAGAACTTTAGGACAGAAAGAGGCCACAAGACAACTTCATCGAGTTAAACACGAACTCGCGACTGTTGCATTTGCGATATATCAACAATAATTGTCGGTTGTTTCTGCAACTCTGGACTTCGCAGGTTTTCTTTCTCCAGCGGCACAGCTGATATCTCCTCTCCCGCAATTAACAACCGCACACATGCACTTAATTGCACATGAGATACCGGTTAAATAATAATAAACTAATATATATAGAATTTTTTTCTATAAACTAAAACTAGTAACGAATAATATCAAATATTTGCGTCAAAACTAGATCATAACAACGTCGCTAACAGCACCATTCTGTTTGTTTATGAACGGTGACCTTGACCCGGAAGTAAAAGTAGCACGGCTGCGCATGCGCATTGATAATGCTGAACTGGCTTATTATGTTAAACAGCAAAGAAACCAGCTTCAGAGTCTTGTTGAAGCATGACTGTTTGAATCCTCTCGACATCTACAGCGACATTGAGAAGTCTTAAAATATGCCCTGTAAAAAAGCTGAGATGCATATATTTGAGGCTGTCCAAAACTCAGAGACCAAAATATCTAAATAGAAATGACTGGGCCTGAAATTATTGTGAGAAACTAGGGCAACATTATTTACTGAAAGAACTTGGTAATCATGTATTCATTTTCATTCCAGTTATTTTTCAGGAAGAATTATTGCCTGAGAATGTTTTGCTGTCAAATGCTGTAGCAACAAAACATATTGCTTTTTTCTATTCCAGCTTTCCTGCTATTCCTGTCAGCATCTGAGGCTGCAGAAGGTATTTATGTGATTTAATAAAAAAAACTGTTATAGTGGATTATTTTTAGAAGAAAGGATGATATTTTTGCAGAAATTATAAGTTAATAATTAAAAAATGTACAAGCGAATAATCAAAATCTTCTATATTTTGTAATCCAGTTTTGTCTGCAGAAACTTTCATAAGTTATTTAGGATGAAAGGTAATTTTTTTGCCAGAAATTATATGTTGAGCAACAATAAATAATAGATTATACCTGAAATAATAAGCAAGTAAGTATATGCTTTATTACGCCAATTGCATATCTGCACTTTTTGCTGTACATTCATTTATGCAGAGTATAATATTCTTATTATAGACGATATGCGTATGAGATTGTCCGCTTGTGGAATAAAACGGTCATTTAGTCTTGGGCGCAGGGATTAGGGAGCGGCTTGTGGGGGAGGTGTAACCCATGGAGTACATGTCCCAGGTCGCCCAAGACTGCAGAGAAGAGGCGTGAGTCAGCAGTTTAGGAAAGATGTTCAAATGTTCGGCTGTCTTCTGGCAGATACCGGACACGGATCAGACGCCGAATGTGTTGCTTTAATACATTAAATTATTTAAGATCGAGTCATTCCTTTGTAGGTTGGTGCTTGTTGATTAATTAGTCACATGTACTGTACAAATAACGAATGCATAAGGAGCGTAGTGGTGCCCTTGGCTACAGGGACAAGCAGGTCTAAAGGGAGTCTACTGCTAGCAGATAGCCAAACTGCTGAAGTCCGGACATTGCATTGTCAAAGGTCAGGTGAATGGAACAAGTTCACCTATGCATTGGTAGCTGAATATGGCAAAAGTTTAATGGCACTTCTGCTTTAATTAAATATGCAATTGTCTATAAATCATGTAATTACTAGTTAAATGGCTGAGAGATAGTAAATATGCACCTGTATTTTTTTATTGGGGTATTTGTAAAGCACCTTTTAAGAATCTCACAAGGTCACTTAATATGGCAATTGAAAAATAGTGTCAGATTGCATCTGAAAGAGAAAAGTAGGAGTGTTACTTTTACATGTTCTTGAACATAAGACTCAATGTCAGGCAAATTATTTATTGCATTTATTTCATGATAGATATATGCATAGAGAAATTTGTTTTAAGCTGAGAGATGACTGATTATATGTGAAACAGAACGACTGCAGTTAATTTACCTGTACCAGCACATAAGACAGAAAGAATAGAATATTCTTTAATTAGCCCGTTGCAGACCGTATTCTGGTTTACATGAACTCGTTAAGATCAATGTTGCTTGTTGACAACAATAGAAATTATGAAATTATGGTCCAAAAAGCATCATGATAATGAATTTGTTTAGATCACAGCTGTGTGGACATTTATTTGCTGTTAGAGCTGTCTTATGTATCGGTACATGTAGGACCTCTTTTGACCTCAGAACTTTGCATTCTGTTCTCAAAGGGATGGAGTGCTAATGAGTACCAGCAGGCCTGGATTTAGGCATGTGCACTATGTGCCAGTGCACAGAGGCCTCCACCACATAGGGGCCTCCACCACTAATGCAAGAATTTTTGTACTTGTGGTTCATAATTGATTATGAAATATTTCAGCAGTGCACAGCGCGCACAGACCAAATTGTTTTTAAATATCTAAAACTAAGAAACATTTAACAGGTTAGAAGGTAGTTTGTCTCGGGCGTGAATTTATGTCAAATTAGTGGAACTTTGCGTGTTTTCTTCTTCGCAAATTCGGTCACCAGGTCCTCAAAGTTGATCTCATGCAAAGAGTCAGCTTCTATGCTCATCAGAGCCAGATGGGACAACCGCTCATTGTCCATTGATGTGCGAAGTCTGTTCTTTATTAGTTTCATTTTTGAGAAGGAACGTTCCACACTGCAGTTACTGACCACCAGCACCAGATACATGCGGAGTGCTATTTCCACATTAGGAAATGAGCCCTGAACTTGTTTCTCGAGTAGGCCTATCAGCTGATACATAAAATGCTCTTGAGAGCCGTCTTGAACTTTTTCGTCCTTGACAGTTTCCTCAAAGTCAACAAACTGCACAACCTCATTTCTATGCATGTATCAAGGTCGTCTTTATAGACCTCAAAGAGATTCGATGCTGCTGCCAGTAGTTTTTGTGATGAAAGTAAAATTTGCGTAGGAAACCGAAACGAGACGAATTAAGCTCGTAAGCACGAAGCCGATGTTGCAAAGCAATAACAAACTGATCAATGACTGTTAGAAAGTTTTGTATTCGAAATTTATCTGACTGCGTCAACTCCATACATGGAATAATGTGACGAGGTTGATCGAGCGGATCAAGTCGCACGTTGCGTTGGCTTTCTCTCTTCTGAATGTAATCTGTCGTTCCGGATTTCTCGATGCCTTCTTTCTCGTACTCATGGAAGCAATATCGCTTGGACTCGACGAACGTTTTCAGTGATTTTTTACCACGGCAACAGCTGAGTTTAGGTCAAACAGAGGATCCTGCAGTGTCTTGCTGGTGGCATTGGCTCTTTGTAAAATGTCATTCCAGAAGACAGTGAGCCAGCCTATAACTGCCGACTTTCAGGCATCATCCGCACCTGGCCTGCGGCTTGCTAAGGGGCCTCCACCACTGTGACAGCGGTGCACTGGGGCCTCCACCACAGTAAATACGGCCCTGAGTACGAGGTCACTTATCCTATGAATGGTTGCCCATTCAAGTATCAAAGTATAAACTGGACTTGCAATTTGCTGTTTCTGCCAGCAATGTATCAACAGCACAAAATCATTTTGTTACAAAATATTATTACTGATGCCTATCCATTTCGTATTTTAGCATAAAGCCAGTTCAGCATTACTTTTCCCCGCAAGGCATGGCGAGAAAGGTCAAGGTCACCGTTCACAAACAAGATTCAAGCATGGCGGATAGGTTCAAAAGGGATTACTTTAATCGATGGAAAGTAGATGATTTGAAGAACTTTAGGACAGAAAGAGGCCACAAGACAACTTCATCGAGTTAAACACGAACTCGCGACTGTTGCATTTGCGATATATCAACAATAATTGTCGGTTGTTTCTGCAACTCTGGACTTCGCAGGTTTTCTTTCTCCAGCGGCACAGCTGATATCTCCTCTCCCGCAATTAACAACCGCACACATGCACTTAATTGCACATGAGATACCGGTTAAATAATAATAAACTCTAATATAATATATAGAATTTTTTTCTATAAACTAAAACTAGTAACGAATAATATCAAATATTTGCGTCAAAACTAGATCATAACAACGTCGCTAACAGCACCATTCTGTTTGTTTATGAACGGTGACCTTGACCCGGAAGTAAAAGTAGCACGGCTGCGCATGCGCATTGATAATGCTGAACTGGCTTATTATGTTAAACAGCAAAGAAACCAGCTTCAGAGTCTTGTTGAAGCATGACTGTTTGAATCCTCTCGACATCTACAGCGACATTGAGAAGTCTTAAAATATGCCCTATAAAAAAGCTGAGATGCATATATTTGAGGCTGTCCAAAACTCAGAGACCAAAATATCTAAATAGAAATGACTGGGCCTGAAATTATTGTGAGAAACTAGGGCAACATTATTTACTGAAAGAACTTGGTAATCATGTATTCATTTTCATTCCAGTTATTTTTCAGGAAGAATTATTGCCTGAGAATGTTTTGCTGTCAAATGCTGTAGCAACAAAACATATTGCTTTTTTCTATTCCAGCTTTCCTGCTATTCCTGTCAGCATCTGAAGCTGCAGAAGGTATTTATGTGATTTAATAAAAAAAACTGTTATAGTGGATTATTTTTAGAAGAAAGGATGATATTTTTGCAGAAATTATAAGTTAATAATTAAAAAATGTACAAGCGAATAATCAAAATCTTCTATATTTTGTAATCCAGTTTTGTCTGCAGAAACTTTCATAAGTTATTTAGGATGAAAGGTAATTTTGTTGCCAGAAATTATATGTTGAGCAACAATAAATAATAGATTATACCTGAAATAATAAGCAAGTAAGTATATGCTTTATTACGCCAATTGCATATCTGCACTTTTTGCTGTACATTCATTTATACAGAGTATAATATTCTTATTATAGACGATATGCGTATGAGATTGTCCGCTTGTGGAATAAAACGGTCATTTAGTCTTGGGCGCAGGGATTAGGGAGCGGCTTGTGGGGGAGGTGTAACCCATGGAGTACATGTCCCAGGTCGCCCAAGACTGCAGAGAAGAGGCGTGAGTCAGCAGTTTAGGAAAGATGTTCAAATGTTCGGCTGTCTTCTGGCAGATACCGGAGACGGATCAGACGCCGAATGTGTTGCTTTAATACATTAAATTATTTAAGATCGAGTCATTCCTTTGCAGGTTGTTGCTTGTTGATTAGTCACATGTACTGGTACAAATAACGAATGCATAATTTTGTGTTGCAGAGTTGTGGAGTGGATGGGTTGCCAGAGTGTCGCAGATGAGTTGACCAGTCACCCGAGTGTTGCAGAGGAGTTGACGAGTCACCTGTCATCGTCTGCAGTTTCTTCAACCTCTGAACCAACTACCGTAAGTATACAATTTTTCTTGGTTCAAAAGACCACTCAGTTGTATCATTTATCATTCAGTGGATATAATAGTGCAAAGTGTTTAACTTATTGTAAAAACTGGGAGCAAAGTTCTTGGTATCTTCCCTGGTATCTAACTGATAGTTCTTCTTTCATAGGTCGATGTCATCCCTGGCTTGGGAAGTCTGGAAGTTTCGTCATACCTACAGTCGTCCTTCATCACACCTACAGTCGTCCTTCGCTGTACTTACAGTCCTTCGTCATACCTACAGTCGTCCTTCATCACACCTACAGTCGTCCTTCGTCCTACTTACAGTCCTTCGTCATACCTACAGTCGTCCTTCGTCATACCTACAGTCGTCCTTCATCGTACTTACAGTCGTCCTTCGTCGTACCTACAGTCATCCTTGTTGTAAGAGCAACATCAGTTTGTGCACTTGAGTGCTGATGTGTGAGCAATGTGTGAGCAATATGTGAGCTTTGAGAGCCTACTTCATTATCTTGTCGTGGGTCTTGTATCCCTGTGCCAGGCTATTTAAGGGTTTTCTTTTCTTTAGATCTGGTTACATAATATGCAATTTACAATGGGTGTGGTCTAAGTTGTCACAACATCATCTTGCATTGCTGTCAATATCTTAATTGGTCTTCCTTATCCATACTGAAGCACCAAAAGTTGTTACATAGTTACCCTTATCAAATGTACTTTTATATCAATTCAAATGTGCAGCAAAGGCAAAAGTGTCAGCTGCAGTTTCCATTTATTTCCCTATCTAGTCTTTGATGTGTGGCATTTTACTCCATATTGTTTACTTTATGGCCTTTCCCCTTCTCAGGAAACCATAGCCCTGCTGAGTTGCGTTTTTGGCTAGAAGCAGCGCTATGTAAATTAGGGGATTTTTCAGAATTAGGAATTCAGTTATGAGAAATGGAATTCTTCCCATCTTGAATTTCAACAGACATGCTATGGTCATTGGTCATCTTTGTTTTAATCGGTGTTGTCATAACCATTCATTAGCAGAGACAAAGAAATAAAAAAGATACTGAGCCTCTAGGAAGGACACCTGAAGCATATAGGCAACAGACAGACGGACAGAAACACATAGTGACACAACGACAAATGACCGTAAGAACAGATGGACACATAGCCACACTTGGGGACATAAGGAGAGACAGACATATGTTAAGCAAAGGATTGTAAAAACAGACGGACAAAATAACAGACACTTGGAGACATAAGGAGAGATACAAACACATACGCTAGGCAATAGACAATTATTATTATTATTCCAAAGTTTAACGTCATCTTGTTATATCAAAAGCTGTTGAAGACAATTCAGAAATGCAATGCACAGAAAACAAGACACTTCTACCATATAAAAGACTCCATTTAAAGGTGTCTAAACAGTCTTACAATATCACTAGTATTCATTGTTTAACGGCAAAGTAATGCATCTGACACTGTCTATGATACACATATTGTGATAAAATGATTTGATGCAAATTAAACTATTCTGCAGCAATAGTCTCATACAAGAAATCTTACAAGCAAAATACCAACTACTGTCATAAATACACAATACATATAATTATAAGTATAATTTTGACATTAGATTCTTATTCTACTTTGAAATTTGAAATCAGCTATTTATTAATCTTCAGTTTAATGACATCTTGAGGCAACATCTACTGTTGTCATCATAGGATGCATCAAATAATTATTTCACAAACATTAAGCATGTTAAATGAAACAGGTTATTTTTAAGTTTCTCTTTGAAACTGTTCATATATCTAAAATACTCGAGTGTAAATTTAATTAATTAGCAAAGCGTGAATGAGCATACTTATATGTATTACAATAGTTTAATGTTTGGTTTCAAACTATGAACATTGTTCCCTTATTGCAACACTATACTGCAGCATTATCCAAAGTAATACATAAACCAAACCATTATATGATATTTGAGAACCAAATGTTGAAGGGTAGTAATATAGATACTCAATAACCGACATGTAATTTACTACCATCAGATTTTTATGATACATATAATATAACTTTGCATGTATAAGATTCAACAGTTTAAAAGTAGTTGTCATAAAAGTGGACTAATTAATTATAGGTGCTTCAGTAACTATTAATTATGTAATACATACCTGGTATGTAAAGCATAAAATTAGAGGTAAGGCATAAAACTCTTATAATTATGTGCATCATAAGAATGCAATATTTAATTTAAAAAAAGGAAAACAAAGTGGACTAATTATATATTTGCAGATTTGACTAAGATATGAAGCAATTTACATTAACAAAACTCAAATCTCTATTTAAAAAATTTCGCCTTTACTAATTAGGCTAATTAGCCTACTTAAGTTTGTTTTGGAAATATTTACTGCCAAAAGGGTTTTAATAGAAATTTTGTCTTCTTATAATTGACATTTATTTCCTAATTACTTAGAAATACATTACCTTTTTATAATTGACATTTATTTCTTAATGACTTTGAAATATCTTTTTTTACAGTCAATTAAGAGGTGATGAATAGTTTCCTTGACCTGACAGGTATCAATTAAACCGCTAGATCGTCTTTTTTATAATAAATAGCCTATGGTTAGTATTTCAATGCTACTCGCAGGCGTAATACAGAAATTTGAATTTCCACATGCCTTAAAGTTTCTAAATATTTTATATCTGTACTTGAAGTTGCAGTTTATAAAAATGACCCCTATTATTATTATATTCTCCTTGCCATTTGTATATTATATCGAGTTTCATTAGATTAAAAATTTCCTGAAATTCCAGATAATTAGTTGAATTTATGTGATCAAAAGAACTTCTTTAGCCAGAGTATCTGCTCTGTCATTCAAAGCTTAATGGTGGTCTGGTGACATGAAAGCCCATTGACGACAATTCAGAAATACAACGCAAAGAAACTAGAAAGTTTTAACGTCTGAAAGACATCATTAAAAGGTGTCAAAAAGTCTTACAATATCACTAATATTGATTGTTTAACGACAAAGTAATACATCTGATACTGTCTATGATACACTTAACCAATATTCTGCAGCAGTTGCAGCCTACAAGAAACCTTAAAAGTAAAAAAAGAACTTTGCCACAAATTCATAATATATATAACTAGATGTTTGCCCAAGTAAGACGGTGAAGTTTAGGGAGCTCGCGCGCTCCACTTAAAATCGCATGACCGGCGACCGCGGGCCCATACAGGTTAATAGACTAACGTGCAGCGCAAATTTTATCACACGGCAATTTTAATCTATGCGACGGTTTAAGGTTGATAGCAGCGCCACCTACCTACTTTCTTTACACGCAAATTTCAATCTACGCGTCGGTTTAAATTAGAATCTCCAGAACCCCTCCCCTGCCTCTTCTGATAACGGTGTCGTTCCCACTCAAGCGTCCTCTAACAGACTACTCACTGGCTGCGCCAGTCTCAAGCGACCCCTATCTGTCGTTCTCACTCAAGCGCCCTCTAAAGGTAGCTACTCGCTGACTGCGCCAGTCTCGAGCAACCCCTAATGGTGTCGTTATCACTCAAGCGACCTTTAAGGGTATTATTGCACGCTGGCTTATTCAGTCTCGATCGACCCCACGCAGGATTCGAGCGCGCTTCCCTCTCCACTGTCTTCCTCCCTCCTCCGCGTAATTGACCATTTATCTTAATGACTTTGAAATATCTTCCCGTACGTTTGCAGTCAATTAAGACCCGATGAATAGTTTCCTTGACCTGACAGGTCTCAATAGTTAAAATTATACAGAAGTTAGCTATATCGTGTTGATTTTTATGATAAATTGCGTTTTGGCTTACAACGTAGTTTTTGCAATGACGTACGTCCGTAGGTGTAATCTAGAAATTTTGATTAATTTATAGTAAAGTTCTAAATATTTTATATCTTGCGCTTAGATTTGGACAAATAGATTCTTTAAAATGCCCCATTATCATTATTGCAATTCTAGTTGCCATTTATTTAATATATTTCAAGTCTATCAACGATTCCTGAAATTCAAGATAATTAGTAGACGTTATGTGATCAAAAGAGCTTCTTTAGCCAGAGAATCTGCTCTATCATTCAAACTTTAATGTGGTCTCGTGACATGAAAGGCCGTTTATGACAATTTAAATACAAACATAGAAACTTTTATGCATCCAAAAGTTTAACATTAAAAGGTGTCAACATAGTCTTTTCCGCCGACAAAGATTATTATTCATATTACAGCTTTTAAGAAGAAATAATTATTATCTGAAAGTTTAATGATACACTTAAACACATATTATTACAAGGTGTCAGCCTACAAGAATATCTTAATAGTAAAAAAAGCAACTTTGGCTTCAGAAACTGTCATGATACATATAGTTAATTATTTGGTGAAAATTAAACACCTTAGACAAATTGTCCCACGTAGAAATTTTTAAACGATAAAACAAGAATCTTCAGCTTAAAATACATAATACATATAATTATAATTGTAATTATGACAAAAAATTTTTATTATAATAAGAACTGTTCAGTCGATTATTTTAGCTCCTTCAGTTTAATATAATTATATGACAATAATTTCACTTAGGGCACAAAAGGCTTATTATAAATTCATTGTGAAAAGATTTTAGTAGCTAATTTATCATTTTTTATATAATTGATAGTTTTTTCTTTATGTCTATGATACAAATACCTTTAATGTAGCTAGAGTAATTAATATATTGTTTGAACTACAATTATCCCATAACATTAAATGTTTTTTATAATAAATTACAAGTTAGTTGTATTTCAATGCTACTTAAAATTGTATTTAATTATGACTTTAATTATGATGTAGTTCAGTTAATATTACTTATAGTGTACTTAGATTTGGACAGATTTATAAACTGCATCATTTAATATTAGCTTTTATTATTAGTTGCCATTTGTTGACAATATCAGATTTTATTTAATTTAAATTTGTGAAATTCTAAGAATTTTAATTTGTAGAATCCGATTGGATGTACAAAAGAGCTTTATTTAACCAGAGCATTTGCTATTATAAAATTCAAATTTTAAATTATTCTTAGTGACATGTTTGGCCAATGACCTCGACACTTTCAGAAGTAGAATTTATCTATTATTCAAATGTTTAACGTATTCCTTATGACATGAAAGGCCGTTAATGACAATACAGAAACTCAAAGCAAAGAAAACCAGAAACTTACAGCTTCCGAGCGACTCCATTAAAAGGTGTCAAATAACAGTCTTACAATCTTACTAATATTCGTTTTTAAGCAACATAATATAATGCTATCTGACATTGTCTCTGATACATGTATTGTTACAAAAGCATTTGATCCTAATTAAACAATATTATTCTACAACAATTGTCCCACAAATTAGAAATTTTCAAAGTAATAAAAACACAAGTTAGTTGCAAAGGTACGCTACATAAAATTCCAATTATAATTATAATTATGACATTAGATACATATTCATAGAAGAACACCTCCTCGGACATTACGCATGTTAAATGAAAATTGTAGTTTACAATGTACTCTTTCAAAATATTTAAATGTTAAAGAACATTAGACAATAAATTATTAACTAACAAAGCATACATGAGCATATTATATGTATTGGAAATATCGTTACAAGTTAATTAGTAGAATTTAAATAAACTATATTATTCTACAACAATTGTCCCACACATTTGAATGTTTTCAAAGTAAATAAAAATTGGTTAGTTATTTCAATGCTACTCCGATTAAATTTGTATTTAATATTCATAATTATAATTATAATTATGACATTAGAAACATATTAATAGAAGAACACCTCCTTAATTATTTTAAATCGCAAATTTAGTTTACTAATGCAGGTTTTAACCAAAGTGTTTCAATTATTGCAGTCAATTCAATGCAAAATTATTAGAAATTTACACAATCAAAATTTTATTATATTTATTTAAAGTATGTATTGTAAAAGCAGCAGCAAATAGGTCATCTACTTTTGACAAGTATTTTATATAATGTATAAAAGAGTATTATCTAGAAATTAAACAAGCGAAACAAAATTAAAGCTTCAGAGAAATGCAATTTATTAAATTTATTATTATTCCAAAGTTAAAGTCGTCCTATGACATCTAAGGCCGTTGACGACAATACAGAAACATATACATTAGGATGAAAACTAGAAACTTATAGCTTCCGAGCGACAACATTATAAGGTGCCAAACGGAGCTTTACAATCTTACTAATATTCGTTTTTAAGCAACATAATGTAGTTGATCTGACATTGTCTATGATACATATACCGTTACAAAAGCATTTGATCCTAATTAAACAATATTATTCTACAACAATTGTCCCACACATAAGAAATTTTCAAAGTAATAAAAAACACAAGTTAGTTGCAAAGGTACACTACATAAAATTCCAATTATAATTATAATTATGACATTAGATAAATATTCATAGAAGAACACCTCCTCGGACATTGGCATGTTAAATGAAAACACAATGCAATTTTCAATTTAATGTACCTAGATATAAATTGTAATTAACTAACAAAACATTGGAGCACAGTATATGTATTGTAATTCTTGAATTTCATAATTATAGTAATAAAATATTATTCACAAGTTAGTTGCAAACTGGTACGTACGCTACATAAAATTCCAATTATAATTATGATTATCACAATAGAAACATATTCATAGAAGAACACCTCTTCAAGATAATTTAATGTAGAATTTATGTAATAAATCGTCTTTATTTGGCAAGGTCAAAGTCATGAGGTCTTTCGCGCAGTGGCAAGTAGCTCCCATCGGACTGTCGGTGGAAAAAGTGCAGTACATGACTTGAGTTCCATATGACTGCCTGAAAAAGCTGATTGTCTGCCTCCATCATACAGACTACATCTGGCTGCTGAGGGCAGGGGTAGCCGATCGGCGGATCGCTGTAAAAACTATGATGCTGAAGGATTATAACTCGGGGACACCGATAAAGATTGAATGTTCATAGAGAACACCGGGCATTAAGTGTTTTGTTTAACCACAGTCTAAAAACTTATAGCTTCCGAGCGACACCATTAAAAGGTGGATATTCATAGAACATATTTATTTAACTCTAGTTGTAATGTCGTCTTATGACATCAAAGACTGTTGATGACAATACAGATATAATACAATCAAGAACCAAAGCTTATAGCATCGAACACGACACCAGTAAAGGCGT